>CM065641.1:31589023-31888863 GCA_033220585.1 Dipteronia sinensis | reverse complement strand
CATTTTCGCATATGGGGTGTCCATCACACGTGCTAAAGAACAGAACTGGAAAGCTAGATCCCAAGTCTGTGGTCTGCTTGTTTGTAGGATACTCCAAGGGACCAGAGGTGGATACTTCTATTGTCCTGAAGATAACAAAGATTTGTATCGACAAATGCAACGTTTCTTGAGGATAACTATATAAGTGATCATAAACCCAATGTTTGCTATTTCCACATCTTTGGAAGTAAGTGCTATATTCTTAATGATCTGGATCAACTTGGCAAGTTCGATGCCAAGAGTGATGAGGGTATTTTCATTCGATATGCTCTCAATAGCAAGGCCTACAGAGTTTACAACCTAAAAACTTGAAGTGTCATGTAGTCATCAATGTTGTCATTGATGATTGTAGGCCTAAGAATGTTGTCCATGAGAAAGATGTTTGTGAGAATGTTGACCTTCCTTTGAAGGAGTGTGGTGAGACTTCAAGTGATGTGAAGTCAAATCATAGTGGAGGGATGATCAACATCTTGATAGAGATCCTCATTTTCACTCAAATGAACCCGCTCCATGGGTTATGAAAATACACAGAGTGTGTCTAATACATCCTAGAGGGGGGTGAATAGGTTTTAGTTGATTTATTACCAACTTTTCGACTTAATCAATTTTAATAGACCTACCCCATATTAGCAATCAATCAATCCAATATAAATATGCGGAAAACAATAAAACACAAGGATTATTTACGTGAGAAACCCTCCAACTGGGCAAAACTCACGGGCTATCCTTCTAGCCACATACGGTCCTCAAATCCACTATTTGAACGAAATTTACAACCTAGTTGACCTCAAGTCACACCTACTTGGTCACTAACCCTTTCACTCTACCCAACGGGCCTTTAATAGTGATTCTAGACCACAAGCTTGTGCACTAACCCACTTAGTCACAAAGCTTAACAATCAATGAAGAGGTTAAACACCTATGTGAATATGTAAAAGATATTCAAGCATGCAATTAATGCTAGGCAACACTAAATGCTTATCTAAGGATTTAAAGATGTCAATGAATGCAAATCCTAGATATCAATATCTAAATGCAAATGCATGAAGATTTAGCTAGAAGGGTAAAAACGTCCTAAATGCTAGCTATCAATGAACAAAGCTCTCAACCAACAAACAACAACTCAAACATGTTATAAATGCCAATAAACATAAAGATATGCAATAAAATCATATAAAAGAGCTAACCCTAGGCAAACAAGAACATAAAAAATACAATGAGATTTAGGGCATGTTCAAGTTACCTAGTCAATGAAGCAAGAAGAATCCATGATGAGATGATGCTTGTAAGATGTTAATGCACATGGATTTGTGTTTGGTTGAGTAAAGATGAGTTCTTGGGAGTTTATCTCTAAGGAAGCTTGGCCTCTCAAAAATGGCTTCTTGAACTCCAAAAACGAGCAAGGAAGAAGAGAGATATATATATGGGAGCCCTAGTCAAAACTGCGTCGTTTTGAACTTAGGGCACAGAAACCCGTCAATACCGCTTGATGGACCGCGTCGCAGGCACGTGTCCTGACCGCGTCGCAGCACGTGTCGACGCGGTACACACAGCAGTGCACCGTCTGGACAACAACGCGGTGTAGGGCGCTGTGCATAGGTGCACAGCCGCGGTATGGGCAACAGAGGCCTACTGGACAACACCGCGACTTGGATCGCTATGTGCAAGTGTACAGGAAGCGGTACAGGAAGCATGACCCTACTGAGGTATACCGCTCTGTATGCCGCGGTGCAAGCATGTCTTGCCAAGCGGTCTAGGCCGCGTAAGAGAAGAAATTCTCTTTTCGGGGCAAACTCAACACACTAAGTGATGTGCAAAAAGTGCAAGTGTGAGTGTGAAAAGTGGCATACAAAGCATTTTCAATTACATGAAGATAAGAACATATTGCATGCAAGTGAGTGTGTGCAACTAGATCTCTTCAAAGAAAGTTAAACAAGTGAGATACCTTTGAAGTGCTCTTGAGAGAGATGATATCCTTGAAGCTTGATCACACCCAAGAGGGCCTAATTGACCCTTACAAAGAAATATCCCCAATGTGGTTTGTCAACGAAATAAGCCAATCAAAATATGAGGAACTTACAATCTCCCCCTTTGGCTATTTCGTGACAAAACCACCACTCATAAATCATCTTCACAAACAAAAAAATAAACCCTAGAGGTCATCAAAAAGATATTCTACATTACAAAAAAGATACCTAGATACTAGGGTCTTCAAAACTTCAAGCTCTTGTAGAATAGCCACCTTCCCTACAAAACAATGAGGACTACACTTTCCAAGACAAGTGTATGGAAGGTGATCAAGAGAGATAATAATAAAGCGAATTTGCATAATAAAAGAAAGATGCAACATGCACCATGCAAATGCTCCCCCTAAGTAGGTTAACTCCCCCTCAATGGGACAATCCCCCCAAAAAATGCAACCTCCCTCTAATAAACCACATTACTCCCCCTTTTTGTCATGAGATAGGCCAAAGGGGAATCCCCAACCGGGTCCGTTAGCAAAGAGAGTTATTTGCAAGATATGCAGAATCATATACAACAACTTTATGCAACTTAATTAATTGAGAGAGAATCATTGAGGGTTTATTCTTAAGAAAAAATGTTGACTAGTGTGCTGTGAAATGTAAGACATGTAACACATAGTTCAAGCAAATGGTATTTGGCAAAGAGAACATCAAAAAAGGTTCCAAGGAATTCAAAACCAATTTTGCAACCCTGTTGCCATAGATTAAACAAGATATAATGTTTAAATTGTTTGAGCACAGACACAAGCAACCATGTCAGATCCTTAATTGGTCAATCAAGACATGGATATAAAATCCTTATTAATTGAATGGATATAGAATCCTTATTGGTTGTTGTCTTGTTCAACCATTAAGAAAAGACCCAAAGCTAAATTGGATGAGACATCCTTATTTATTGCATGGACACATGGTCCTTATTGAGTTTAGCTTTGTCAAGGTGCTTCCACACACATTTGCACACACAATTCATGCATAATATTTTAGCATGTCAAAATCAAGTCACATGTCATGGAGATAAACTTTAGGTCATTCAAAGGTACTGTCCCAATCAATTCTCCTAATCCAAAAATTCATGTTTGAACATAGAGGTACAGGGATTACAAACCAAGCAAGGCACACTTATTAAATAAGAAGCCATAGGAAATATATAAGACACAACCAAAATACTCAAGCAATTAATAAAAAAACATAAAGTTGATCAAGTTTTTGCTTATTCCACATGCAAGGTTGCTCGTCTTTGCTTGAGCTCCCATAAGGGGTCAATTACCAAAACACATCAAGGCATATGAGAAATCCCAATAGACCTACTAAGTGACTTGAACCTAGTTGAGTCTAAGGGCTTTGTAAATAAATCCGCTAGTTGATCATTAGTGCCCACATGCTCAAGTGCAATGCATTTGTTTTTAACTAGTTCTCTAATGAAATGATGCCTAATGTTTATATGCTTTGTCCTAGAGTGCTGAACCGGATTCTTTGACATGTTAATTGCACTCATGTTATCACAATAAAGGGTTAGAATACCTTGATCAAAGCCATAATCCACAAGCATTTGCTTCATCCAAAGGAGTTGTGTGCAAGCACTCCCGGCGGCTATGTATTCCGCTTCAGCTGTGGATAGAGAGATGGAATTTTGCTTCTTGCAAAACCATGAGACCAAGTTGTTGCCTAGGAAGAAGCAACCGCGCCGATGTACTCTTCCTATCATCATAATTTCCTACCCAATCTGCATCACTAAAGCCAACTAAGCTAGCATTAGTGTCAAAGGAGTACCATATCCCATAGTTGGATGTCCCATTCACATATCGAATGATTCTCTTCACAGAGGAGAGATGGGATTCATTGGGATCCGCTTGGTACCTAGCACACACACCCACACTAAAGGCTATATCGGGCCTACTTGCGGTCAAGTAAAGCAAGCTACCAATCATGCCACGATAAAGACTTTGTTCCACACTCTTGCCACTAGCATCCTTGCTTAGTTTCAAGGCGGTACTCATGGGTGTGTCACAATGTTTAGCATTCTCAAGGCCAAACTTCTTCACTAGGTTCTTAGCATACTTAGCTTGGGATATGAAAATCCCATCATGCAATTGCTTGATTTGCAAACCTAGGAAGTAATTGAGCTCCCCAACAAGACTCATCTCAAACTCATGAGACATGACATCAACAAATTGTTGGACTTTGGACATAAATTTGAGCTATGAAAAGCTCATCTTTGTTCCTCTTGATGAATAAAGTTTTGTCAACACTACCCCTAGTGTAGTCGTTGTCAACAAGAAATTGAGTGAGGCGCTCATACCAAGCCCTAGGTGCTTGTTTTAACCCATATAAAGCCTTTTTGAGGCGATAGACATGATTGGGGTGGTGTGATCCACAAACCCCTTGGGTTGCTCAACAAACACTTCCTCATGCAAGAAACCATTGAGGAAGGCACTCTTAACATCCATTTGATGCAATTTGAATTTGTGCACACAAGATATGGATAAAAGAAGCCTTATGGACTCAAGACGGGAAACCGGAGCAAAAGTCTCCTCAAAGTCAATACCCTCAATTTGAGAGTATCCTTGTGCTACAAGTCTAGCCTTGTTGCGCACAATGTTGCCATTCTCATCCGACTTATTCCTATATACCCATTTGGTGCCTATGACATTAGTATCCTTGGGTCTAGGAACAAGAGTCCAAACCTCATTTCTTTCAAATTGGTTTAGATCTTATTGCATGGCAAGAACCCAAAACTCATCATTCAAGGCTTCATCAACCTTTTTGGGTTCAATTTGAGAGGTGTAACAAGTATAGCTAATTTGATTAGCTATTTGACGCCTAATCCTAACACCCTCATTCATATCTCCAAGAATGTCATTCTTGTTGTGGAGATGTCTAACCCATGGAGCGGGTTCTTTAGAGTCCAATGATGGATCTCTATCAAGAGGTTGAATGACCTTTTCATCAAGACTTGACTTCACATCAATTGAAGTCTCACCATTCTTCTCCAAGGAAGAATCATCAAGCACAATGACCTCCTCATCATGGTCTCTAGTCTTAGGCCTACAATTATCTATGACAACATTAAATGATTCCATGACACTCCGAGTTTTTAAATTGAAAACTCTATAGGCCTTACTATTAAGGGCATAACTAATGAAAATCCCCTCATCACTCTTGGCATCAAACTTGCCAAGTTGATCTCGGTCATTTAAAATGTAGCATTTGCTCCCAAATGAGTGGAAGTAGCTAACATTTGGCTTCCTACCCTTCCATAATTCATAGGAGGTTTGCCTAGTTCCGGGCCTTAGGAAGACTCTATTTCCTATGTAGCAAGCCGTATTGACGGCCTCAGCCCAAAGGTTCCTAGGGACATTGTTGCTAAGCAACATCACACGGGCCATCTCTTGAAGGACCATATTCTTCCTCTCAACAACCCCATTTTGTTGAGGAGTTCTAGGAGCCGAAAACTCATGGGAAATGCCTACGCTATTGCAATAGCTTTCAAAACAAGCATTTTCAAATTCCCTCCCATGGTCACTCATTATCCTTTTAATGCTTTTAATGTATGAGTTCTTTTCATTTTGAATTTTAGTGCAAAGCATTTTAAAATTTTCAAATGTTTTAGATTTTCTCTAAGAAAATATGTCCATGTAAATCTAGAAAAATCATCAACACAAACAAAAATGTATCTCTTGCCATCGAGACTCTCGTTTGCATGGGACCCATAAGGTCCATATGTAGAAGCTCTAATGGCTCCTTGGTGGCGAGATACTTGCCTTTCTTGTGCATACTTTTGGTTTGTTTCCCTTGTTGACAAGGTCCACAAACGCCATCGACTTTCTTCCCAAGCTTAGGGAGGCCACGCACAACCTTGAACTTATCTAAGATCCTCAAATCTCGATAGTTCATGTGGCCAAGTCTTTGATGCAATAACTCAACTTCCTCACATTTGGACATATTGCAAGAGATAGCACTAGCTTCAAGACAATAGCAATTGTCACTAGTCTTTGATGTCCGCCAACGATTGATCACGGAAGGAATCACACCTCAATTCATGGTACCCGGTACCCTGTACCATTGCAGAATCCACCAAACCAAGTACCTTGATACCAGCCTTCGATAGACTCGAGCCACAACTCCCGGTTCCAGACCGACCCACGAACTTCCAATCGCGGTGAGCCAGATCCGCATTCGATATCCCACCTAGAAAGCCTCCCCCCCCCTAACCAGGCCGGTAGCGGAGGAGAGGCATCCGCAGACAGCCTTTGGTTGTAGCACCAGTCCAATAAGAAGTGCTCGAGGAAATCCACCTTGAGGTGAGGACCAGGATAAGGAGTCCATGGCATCAGAGGGATCGGGGAATGAAGATTCAGAGATTGATTCCAAGAATGCAAGATCCAAGCGCCTCCACTACCAAGTGGCCAAGATGGCCAAAGAGATTCATGAGTTGAAGAAAGGTAAGCACCGAGATAGCCGGAAGGATCCCCTAAGCGAGATGAACGTACCATTCACGAGGAGGATCAAGAAGGCTGAGTTGCCTTCTAAATTCAAGATGCGAGCTGAAAAGTTCTCTGGGATGGAGGATCCATTGAGTCACCTCAAACGTTTTGTGCACCAGATGGAGGTTCAGAATGCTACGCAGTCCACCATATGCAGGATGTTCCCAACAACCTTGGCCGATTACGCAAATATGTGGTTCAGGAAGTCACCTCTAGGTAATGTCGATTATTTTACACATTTAACAACATATTTCTATGCTTAATTCCAGGGAATTAAACCTCACCCCAAGGATCCCATCCTACTCCAGTACTTCATCCAGGAGTTAGGAGAATCACTGAGGTCCTATGTAGAGAAGTCCTATAAAAAAGTTGTCCAGATGGGGGTCTTTGTAGAGAAGGAAACCCTGGCCAACTTTAGAAGAAACCTGTGGGCCGATAGATTGTTCCGATCCTTTGCAAAGCACCCACCTGAGACATACCAGAAGGCCTATGCTAGAGCCTTAAAGCTGGTGGAAATTGACTAGCAGCTTAGAGTCAAGATGGAGCATGATGACTTCAGATCTGCCAAACGCCCGAAAAAAGAGGCACCTAAACCTGGGTAGGTTCAGAAGGTTCTGAATCAACCTCTCAACCGATCTACGTATGGCCGCCACCCTTCTTGCCACAACATGAGTGGTACCTAACGAGAAGGACTTTTCCTAGAGTGATGCCTCCACCTTGGGAAGTAGCTCAGATAGTTAGGGAAGAGGAAGGATACATTCATTACACCTTTTCTCTATGCTTCCCGAGACACCATATACCTCGCCATCCGAGATAAAGGGTTGCTCAGGAAGCCCAATCCTATGAAGGTACCAGCTAATCAACGAAATCACTACAGGTACTATGACTTCCATGAGGATTTAGGACACAACACGTCAGAGTGTTATAGCCTTCGCAACCAGATCAAAAGACTGGTGGTATGATGAGTTTAAGGATTATAATTTTTTGGGTTGTAATAATTAAATTTTCTGCTGTCAATTTGTTCTTTGTAAATCAATTTTTTTGTTATAATATATTAATGTAATACTGTATGAAGAAGATGATTCAAGACTATTGAAGAAGATGTAGAAGCCGGGCATGTATCGAACGTGCAAACAACATCCGTAAGCCTTCGTGCAAGCAGCAATTGCACATGCGCTAAAGGCATAAGCGGCAGCAGTTGCGTGCACATGGCACATGCGGCAGCAGCTACACGTGCTTCGAGCAACCAACAGTTACTGCGTGCACTTGGTGCAACATACAGGTGATGCGCACATTATGCGTGGAGGATGGCAGCCGCACACGTTTTGCACAAGGACTGCTATGCTGGTTTGCGCAAAGGCTTGCAGCCGCATGCTGTACACGGAAGGCTACGGACAGCCCCTTTGTGTAGATAATGGCTATGTGCAAAAGCACAAAGGTTGAGTGTTTGCGACGCTAG
Source organism: Dipteronia sinensis (assembly GCA_033220585.1). Taxonomy (NCBI): domain Eukaryota; kingdom Viridiplantae; phylum Streptophyta; class Magnoliopsida; order Sapindales; family Sapindaceae; genus Dipteronia; species Dipteronia sinensis. The sequence continues at coordinate 31,880,857 of CM065641.1, read as the reverse complement.
GGTTGCATATTCGGAAGCACGCATAGGTCGATAATTGTTTTTTGACACTTTGGGCCTCCAATAAGTGTTATGGTAACACTTGGGCCTTAGGTTTAGATTCATGAGATGGATCAGCTTAACAAAAAAATAATTTAGTCAAGTTGGACTTGGTTGAAAGCCCAAAAGATGCAAAAGATGGACTTGAAAAATATAGGGATTACAAGAAGACCAAGGAATGCCTTGGATCAAATTTTGTAATTATAATATTTATTTTTTAAGTTAGATAGTTCATCGTACTCGGTCAACTCATGTATGTATTATTTATGAGATGATTAAAGCACTGTCATGCATAGATATTCCATATAGATTAGAAGTGCCTACACTTGCATTATAATATATCATACTATCATCAATTACTAATCTTTCATTAAAGAATTTTGTTAATAGCCAAAATTGGCTAAGGGCCAAAGGAAAATTTTCCACCTCCTAAACCTGGTTCCATATCCATGAGTTTCATCGGGAGATCTCAATATCCAGAGCCAAGCTACGATACCACCCCAGGCACAAGGGCGGGCTCCAGAAACACCCGGGATAGAGCCCGGACCCGAGAGCTTCCACCAGGAGACCTCTCTATCAAGGGCCGAACTGTGATACAACCCCAGGAACAAGGGCGAGCTCCATAAACATCCGGGATAGAGCTCGGAATGATCAGATTTAGCCCGCATCACCAAAACTAGAAGCTCCCCGAAGTCAAGGTCATCTCGCAAATGCTCAAGAAACTCGTCTGTACCTCGATTGACACAGAAGAATGTCCTGGCTAAAATAGCGGCGAATGGAGGCCAATCCCTACCAATGGGAATTCCCCTCCAAGTAATCACCCAGCCAAGCATAGCCACAAATGGAGAAATTTGTTCCCTGGATTGCCTACATTGCTGGATGGACCCAACTGTCACCTATCTCCTTGAAGGAGAGCTTCTTGAAGAGCCCGACCAAGCCCAAAGAGTTAAGAGACTCTCAGTTCGATACTGTATGGTGGACGGATACCTCTACAGGAGGGGCAGATCCCTCCCCTTACTTAGGTGCTTGCATCCCGATGATGCTAAGTGGGCATTGAGAGAGGTCCACTCTGGGGACTGTGGGAACCACATAGGTGGGGAAGCTCTAGCCTATTAGGTGCTTTGTATGGGGTACTACTGGCCGACCATCCATCAAGATGCAAAGAGTTTTGTGCAATCCTGCGAACCTTGTCAAAGAACCTCAAACTTGAGCCACCAGCCACCCGAGCGACTGTCGTCCCTCAGCTCACCTTACCCCTTTGCCATGTGGGGAATCGACCTAATTGCGCCACTTCCTACCGCATCTGGACAGATGAAACATGTTATCGTGGCTATCAACTACTTCACAAGATGGGTCGAGGCAGGACCTCTTGCTCGAATATCAGAAAAGAATACAACCAAGTTTATCAAGACTAACGTGGTATGCAGGTTCGGGACCCCTCTCATCAATGTAGCCGACCTAGGAAAGCAATTCGATAACGCTAGATTCAAAGACTTCTGCAAGGGATTGGGGATCGACCTCAGGCTCGCTTCAGTGGCTCATCCCCAGACTAACGGGCTGGTAGAATGCACCAACAAGACAATCAAGAAACTTCTGAAAAAGAAGCTTTAGCAGAGGAAAGGTAAATGGGCCGAAGAGCTACCAGAAGTCCTTTGGGCATACCGGACTACAAAATGAACAGCTACTGGAGAAACACCTTACTCCCTGGCCTTCGGGGTTGAAGAAGTCCTTCCCATCGAGCATAAATTGACCTCGTTCAGGGTACAGCACTTTGAGCCTGAAAGTAACGAAGTCAAGCTCCGGGCTAGTCTAGACCTCTTAGAAGAAAAGCAAGACCGGGTAGCAGAGAAAGTAGCGATCTACCAGAGCAGGATGGCTAGATACTTCAACCAAAAGGTCAGAGCCCGAAAATTGAAGGAAGGGGATCTGGTACTTAGGAAAGCAACACTGAATACTCGGAAAAGGTCGGATGGAGTCTTTAGTCCAAATTGGGAAGGGCCATATTTGATAAAGCTAGTTGTTCGCAATGGAGCTTATAAACTCGAAGACATGGACGGACGACCCATTAACCACACTTGGAATCCAGATCATTTGAAGAAATTCTACCCTTGAAAGGAGTTTTCAAGCAGACTATCCCCACTTAGTTTTCATTACAGGTCCTAATAAAGATGTACTACATCTCAATCATCAATAAAGTAATTTTCCTTTTCTCTTCCATCTTTGTCTCCAACTATGTTCAACGTTAGTGACTATACCCTTATATGGGAATTCGACATAAATCTCTCGAAACCAGGAGATAGCTCGATAGCCCTCCTGATACCTTGGTAGGGCTACCACCCCCAAGAAGGATATGAGTATAAGAGCATAGTTGCCCTCCAGATCTCGAGACCAGGAAATAGCTCGATAGCCCTCCTGATGCCTTGGTCGGGCTACCACCCCCAAGAAGGATCTGAGTATAAGAGCATAGTTGCCCTCCAGATCTCGAGACCATGAAATAGCTCGATAGCCCTCCTGATGCCTTGGTCGGGCTACCACCCCCAAGAAGGATCTGAGTATAAGAGCATAGTTGCCCTCCAGATCTCGAGACAAGGAAATACCTCGATAGCCCTCCTGATGCCTTGGTCGGGCCACCAACCCCAAGAAGGATCTAATTGTAAGAGCATAGTTGCCCTCCAGATCTCGAGACCAGGAAATAGCTCGATAGCCCTCCTGATGCCTTGGTCGGGTTACCACCCCCAAGAAGGATCTGAGTGTAAGAGCATAGTTGCCTTCCAGATCTCGAGACTAGGAAATAGTTCGATAGCCCTCCTGATGCCTTGGTCGGGCTACCACCCCCAAGAAGGATCTGAGTGTAAGAGCATAGTTGCCCTCCAGATCTCGAGATCATGAAATAGCTCGATAGCCCTCCTGATGCCTTGGTCGGGCTACCACCCTCAAGAAGGATCTGAGTATAAGAGCATAGTTGCCCTCTAGATCTCCAAGACTAGGAAATAACTAAATAATCCTCCTAATGTCTTGGTTGGGTTATCACCCCATAAAAAAAATAATAAAATATATGTATGTATATATAAACAGATATATATATATATATATTGTTTGCTTTCGTGTGCAGGATCAAAATCACCATAATTCCCTACACGAATCTTAAATATTGCTACAGGTGCTACTCTGGATACCATTCAAGACCAGAAACAGAATAAAGTTCTCAAAAAGGCGCTTCAATTTATCATCAAGGGCAAGGGGAGCCTATCCCCCGATAAGGCTACATCCAAATGGGGAGCCCAACCCCCGAACTCAGGCTACAAAAGAAGAAGAAAAATTAAAAATTGATAATGGCAAAATGACAAAACAGGGTGCCCACCCCCTTTTCCGGGCAATCAAAAACAAGTCATCCGCTTCAAGCTTTGGGGCTCTCATGGCTCCCCTCCGCTGGCCCTCCTCCTTCCTGCTGATCCACGGCATCAACCCCCTCTACATGTAGCTGTCCATCTGGGTTATCCTCGCCGACCGCTCTTCCATCTAGAGGCTCCATCAGATCATCAACTGGATCTTCCTCCAATACTTCATTAATTACCTCCATAACCTCATGAGGGACAGTCGCGTCAAGAAGAGCAGCCAAGGACCCCATCTGGCTCTTGTCGACCTTCATCTCTGTTAAAGAGGGATCCTCAGATGGGCTCCTAACCTCTTCACCAGCTCCCGATTGGTCCTCCTCGGATCTAGAAGACATCACTTTGCTGGAAGACTCCCAGGACCCGAGGTGATAAAGGAAGGAAGATGGAAGGAGGGATCTGACTGAGTGGCTGCTTCCCAGTTCCTGCTGGGCTAGAGGGGACCACCTTGTCGCCCTCAGGGCGAGATAACTCGGTAGCTTTGAGCATTATTTTCTGCTTGTCCCAGCCAGTAATAGTCGATAAATCAAAGGGAGGAGGAAGAGCTTCTGTGGCCTAGCCCGCTGCCTAGCCCACCGGAGAGATTGAAGACGCTTCTGATCGAAAGATTGCTTCATCCTCTCATGATCGCAGCGAAGCTCAGCAATCTCGAGCTCAATTTTGCCTTGGCTGGAAGTCACGTCTTCCACTAAAGACCGAGCCTGCTTGAGCAGTTCCCCGGCCTTCTCGGCTTCAGCCTCGGCTTTTGTAGCCCGATCACGGAGGAGGGATACCTGCTGGCCCATCACGACATTAACCTTAAAGGCCTACAAATACAAAACCCGAGTTAGAAACTGAACGAATTAACAAAAATAGCGTGAAGGAAATACAATTACCTCAGCTAAGATAGCAGACCCCATTAGTTATAAGGACGTCCACAGGCATATAAGCCATCTTAGAGATCCCGCCACCCGGACAGGACACTATGAACTGCTCCAGGACCTCATCCCGCCCTGTCGAGCTTGACTGTGGCCGGGAGCGGATGGAAGGAGCCTTCGCAACATCTTTCCCAGAAACCGTCGAGGCTTTAGTTGTTGGAAGAGCAGCTGAATCAGGTGTTTGAGTCGAAGGGATAGCGACTTTAGCGGCCACGGCCGAGGGGGCAGAAACAGCCGGGCCAACCACCAGGGGAGCTTTGCCCAAAGCCCGGAAAGCCCGTGAGGCCAGAGTGGCCATCTTGGACCCTGCCAGAGAGACAGAAGAAGCCAGGGCAGGTTCGACCCTAGAGGAGGGAAGAGAAGCTCCACCTTGAGGAGAGCGTGAGATGTGTCGGGTGGCTGGCTCCACGACAAAAACTATGAATAAGCAGATTAAAGAAGAAAATGTTAGAACTAAGCTAAGTAATAAGACGAAGCGACACAAGGATACTTACGAGGAATAGCGTTTGAAATCCGTAGATATTTGTTCACCCTACGAGGGTCAAAAGCTTCAGCGGTAGGGAACTTCAGATTCAGGTAATTCCGAGCTAGAATAGCCTTTAAGACGGCTTCGGACTCGGCAGGCAGGGAGTCCCGGTCCCAGGAGGGCTAGTCACTGAAAGCCGTAGGAACCTCGAATTCATGCCCTCCGATGAAAATCGAGCTCCCCCAGTCATCCCCCGCTAGGATCCATTCTTCATTCCACGCGGGATCCTTCTTCGAAGCACCAGGAACGATGAAATTATGCTTATTCTTGGCCTTGGCGTAGAACTGACCCCGAGGAGCCCCAGACAAGCTCCCAATCTGAAAAAGATAAGCCAGCTCCTCTGAACCTGGCTCACTTGTCACTTTACTCATCTAGCATTGTTCCCTCCATAACACAAGGAAACCAATCAAATGCCTCCAGAAGCCCGGCGTTAACTGAAGGGGAGCGAGCTAGATGGCGTTTAGAGCCCGCCGAAGGGTCGGATGGAGGGGAAGCCTGACCCCGTTTTCAAGGGCGGCCACATGGATCGGAAGCACGCCTTTAGGGGGGGTTGAAAAACTTGAAATTCTTGGGAGGCACCGAGATGGATACACTATCGGGGATGCCAAACTTTGACCTCAAGCAGTCGATCGACACCGGGTCAATGGTGGAATCTGGGATAACCCGGAAATCGTAGGGAGGGAGCCTCTCCCCAAGGGGACTAGGAGCCGAGACCCGACGCTCCCCCGCAGCGCCACCAGCCGTTTATTTGTCGGAATCATCATCGACGATATCTAAAGGGTGGTCAGGATGGTTGGAGAACCCAGTCCCGATAGATACATTCCTACTGGACCGCCGACGTTGTGAGGTGGGCGGGGAATCATCACCGTCAGAACTCCTCCTAGCCCGCTTCCCCAGACTAAGACTGACGACCTCCTCACCGTTGAATATGGAATCACTTGAATCATGACTGCTTTTTGACATTATAGAAGACGAAGAATGAAGAAAGAATAGAAGACGAAGAATGAAGAAAGAAGCAAGCTTGGAGGAAAAGCTGTGGAAATATTTCTCAACAAAAAGTTATTTTAGCTCGAGAAGATGTGAAGAAGATGAGGAGGAAAATAGACATATATATAGGCAGGAGGGCAACAGCACAAGTTACCAAGATACTCGTTTAGTAACGGTAAAAAAATCGACTCAGTAACGTAACCGGATTAAACTCGAAAGCGGGCTAATCATCTCATGCCACATCATTTACGCAGTTAAGAGGAAGATCTCCCCAAGATCCTGGTAACGGTAAAAAATCTCAGGGACTATCGTAACGTGATCAGATTAATTCGAAGATAAAATAGTCGGTTCACAACACGTCACTCAAATGAAGAAATTTCCCAAAATTTCTGTAACGGTAAAAGAGGAAGATTTCCCAAATAAAGTGAAAATCTGACCTCAACCCCGAGCTCGACGTCTGGTGTTCAAGTCAGAGGGGACTTCTGTTAATAGCCAAAATTGGATAAGGACCAAAGGAAAATTTTCCACCTCCTAGACCTGGTTCCATACCCATGAGTTTCATCGGGAGATCTCAATATCCAGAGCCAAGCTACGATATCACCCCAGGCACAAGGGCGGGCTCCAGAAACACCTGGGATAGAGCCCGGACCCGAGAGCTTCCACCAGGAGACCTCTCTATCCAGGGCCGAACTGTGATACCACCCTAGAAACAAGGGTAGGCTCCGGAAACATCCGGGATAGAGCCCAGAACGATCAGATTTAGCCCGCATCACCAAAACTAGAAGCTCCCCGAAGTCAAGGTCATCTCGCAAATGCTCAAGAAACTCGTCTGTACCTCGATTGACACAGAAGAATGTCCCTAGAAGGCCGCGAGGTCAGTCGAAGCCACACCTAGCTTCAAAAAGGTCAGTCGAGGCCATACCTAGCTTCAAAAAAGTCAAGTGAAGCCAGCTCTGGCTCCAAGCTGGATGAAACTTCTCGAACATCAAAGTCGAAATACTGATCAACCTCCCTGATTGATGCACCACACCATATCGTCATATCCCACGACCTCTATAAGGATCATACCTGGAAACGTTACCTACATGCAGAACAAGTAATAAAATCCAAAAAAGGAAACAAACTGATCTCCACCACGATACTTTCAATTCGGGCGTCAATCCAAAAGTCTATGATATTAACGCAAGAAATGCCGCCCGATAAGGAAGAGACTGAGACAATCACTGAGACAATCAAGGGAGAATCAGTCTGTTGACCTACAAACCATGTATAAATGGAAAAGAAAAGAAAGGAAAAGAGGAGACTACTATTCGACAGGCATAGGACTAACAATCGACCATTTCCCAGAGAGATTTGAGAGAAAAGAGAGAAGAATCTTTGTATTCGTATACCATGCATGTTAAATAAAAACATTCTTGCTTACTTGTCACTTTATAAATCATTGTTACATATATAAAGAATTTTGGCCACTACCTACGTGGTAGTGGTCTCGAAGGCGTTAACTGAGATTTCTCATCCCGAGCAAAATTTCCGTTAACAAATTTAATTAGTTAGATTAGTAAAGCCGAACTTATTATTAAGATTAATTTGATTAAGACCTTAATAATAATTGGACCGAATATTGTGGTTCTAGTTTTAAAAGTTAAAACTTGGTAAAATTCACATTTAATTATAGTCTATTTAAACTAATTTACATATATTAGAATTAGAATAATAAATTAGTTTTTAATAGTTAAAAATCCGGTTTATTATTTAATGTTAATAGGATAAGATTCTAGTAACATAACCTAAAAAACTAGATTATTCTTAGCCATTTAATCTACGTTTATCTAGGTGCATTAGAAAACCCTAACCGGAAATAGTGAATGGGAGAGGGATATGACGAGTTGATTTTTGTGTCGTTGAAAGCATCGTCAAAATGTTTATAATAAAATCAACCTTCTTATAAGGTACGAGTCAAAAGACATATATAGAAATAAAACTAGTACAGCATGCAAGTAAGGGTATCGTTCCGCAGGGATGTGTTGTTAACAGTTTCAAGTTTTAGAGTTTAGGGAAAACATGTGAATAGAAATGGATGAGGTGAGAATGGTGTGTGTAGGGTGTTGTGTGTGTGTGCAAAGAAATGAAAATGAAAATATAAAAATAAACAAGAGAATATGGAGGGGTGAGAATGGTGATCAAATGAGAAATAATAAAATGGTGGATAGGAGAGATGCATGATAATGGACACATATGGGGCAATAAGTTCACCAAACACAAAGGCATGTCTATTGGATTGTTAAGCAATCAAGGATATTCAATTAAGCTAAGGGTCTGTTCTTGCCTCACTCTGATTTATACCCATTCATAGAGCTAACAGTTGAAGATTTTGTTGAGAGCCTCTCAAACACGAAACCGCAACCAACATATGTGAACTGATTCTACAAACCAATGCTAGATTGAGCCCTAATACAAACATGGTAATATAAAATGGCAACGTTAAGTCTAATGAATGTGGAAAGAGTAATTGTTCCTCCAACCATAACTCACCTAGAGCATCTAGAGCATGTAGAACATGAAATAGCCGAATTCCTAATTATTGTAACTCCAACCACAACTCACCTAGAGCCCCTAGTGTGAGAAGGAGCCAAAGTCCAATTTATAACAAAAACAATGAACCAAAACTCTTCTAGTATGGAAATTATTAGTTTCAGCCATTCTTCCTAGCTAATTAGCCAAGACAATGCCTGGAGAGCCCCTCCTAAAGCACAATCATAAGTCTAATTCACTCAAATCCATCCATACACATGCAATTTCGACCTTCCATCAACATACACATAAATGGGATGTTTGATTACAACTACTCCTACAGTTACATTAATCTACTCCTAATCCCATCCATGAACACATTAACTTCCAAACTCCATGCACAAGAATTTCAAGATAAGAGATATAATCAATCATGGCAAGAAGGAAACAAAACTCAAATGAATATAAAAATCATCATTTATAAATAGCCAAAGTGTAGGATTACAAATATTCCCAAATGGGGGTTACACAAATGGAAAACAAGATATACATGGAGAATGAGTTTAGATACAACCGTTGAAGAAACCCTTCCTAGAGCTTCATCCTTGGCCTAGCACGAAATTGGTCAAATACCTCTCCTAACTCCATGAAATCTACTCACAAATGTGGGGAAAGATGGGTAGAAATGGTGGTGGTGAGCTTTCCATGGAGGAGGTGAAGCTTGAAAGCTTCTTTCTCTCTTGTTTTGATGAAGAAGAATGAAGAAGATGAGGTTTGGGGTGTGTATATTCTGAAGAGAAGAGAGGAAAAGGTGTTTATATAGTTTTGGGAGGTTAGGGTATGAAATGGTAGTGAAGGGACGAAAATGCCCCTCAATTTTGGGTAAAAACTAGACCTCCAGGTCCCGATCCGCAGTCAAAATGGCGGCCATAGTGCCAGCCAAATTGGCAATGAAACTTACTGTCCTAATTCGGCTATCATAACGGTTGTTGGCTTGCCCGCCGAATTGCATTTCTGCTCTGCGCACTAGTTACTCAAACAAGCATAACTTCCTCCAGAAAAGTTGGAATCACAATTCGTGAAATGTTTTAAAAACTAGATTTCCTTACCTTTCCGAATAGAGAAGATCTCAATGTGGTTTGATCTGAGGAGGGAGTTATGGCTTCCACAAGTCGGATGTTTTGCACAGCCCATTCAGTTTCAGCCCATAGCTGTCGAAAAATGCAGAGGGGTTCATGCACACGGTCTCGGTGTTGCATTCTTGCTTGACAATGGATCAATTGTGGAAACATTTGGATTTGCTTGGCCATGATTGGGCTTAGATTACGTCGCTGTTTGTATCAACGGTGAGGCGCGGCACTCTGAATACTTCCATTTATTCTCGTTTTTGACTCTTTTTGCCTCCCAATCTAAACTTTAAGCTCAAAACCATGTAATAGGGAATATGTATCTACACATGGCTCAACAAACACATTATATACAAAAATATGCTCGAAAACGAGAATTATCGATAGGAAATTGGGGACCTAAAATATGTATAAAATAGTCGGATCAAATACCCCCAAACCTATCATTTGCTCATCCTCGAGCAAAACAAAAAACAGAAAAACAGACAAACAAAACATATAATACTAAAAATAATAAAACTAGGCTAGTCCACTTCCGTAGGAAACACGATGGCATTTAGCGTATGCCACAAGCCTTTCAACCACTAGGCGATCCCTAGATGGAGAAGTTTTTTCTTCTGAGGCTTTACAGCTACGACACCCATAAACGTATACTTTGCTAGAAAATTGGTTGAGTTGCAATCCAAACATACCAAGCAAAGAAAACACTTGCATGCTAGAATCTCAAATATACCAATCAATAACTATGCATCACATAATGCAAGTATGCCAATACTTAGGATGTTTTCGGTTTACAAACAACTACTCCTGCATGCCCAAGATAAAATTCACCTCGACTCTAATCCTTACTAAATTTCTCTCATTTTTGCACTCAAAATCCTAGGCGCACTCTCTAGCAAACATATGCGAATGAGTTTAGGTATATGGAATCAAATATAATCGCATATGAGTATTTTCAAATAACGCACAATTTCTGAAAAATCGATCTCATGAAAGGAATTGAAATGGCATGAACGTGGAAAGAGCATGCAATGACTCACATTCCCAAGATAGACTTCCTAAGAGATATAATGGACTTTCCCTAATTTATATTGTAGCCAGGGGTGATTTGGTAGTGTAAGGGATGGAGGATATGATAAGAGTGGGAAGATAAAGTTACAAATCATGCCAAGGTGTTTACACATTACATTTACATAATTGAGCTCTATTACACCTTACATTACAAGCGTCTAGGCTATAAACTTTAACTTGCACATTTGTGCTACATTTGTACCTAGTTGTGAGCAACTTTACATTTGAAGAATTGAAGGCTTTAGTGTTTATATTTCACATTATTTTCTTTTGAAAGCCTTTGCCTTTGCATAATTACATACATTTGCCTAAGTACACACTTTACACAATTTAGAGCTACTTAACTTCTCTAAAGCTATACACCTTAACATGATCCATAACTAGGGTATGTGAAAGTGTTTGGGTTGTGTAGGTGGTGGAGGTTTAGTGTTTGGCCTCAATTTTTTTGATGAAAGCACATATCTAGGGACAAGTGTTTAGGATATTTTAGTAGTTAAGCATGACACTAGCCCAAAATCAGTTCTGAAAGTCCATCTAGCAAGGGAATGCAAATCTTAACAAGCAGTCCACATGATGATGTTCTATGGCAATCAATGAAAGAAAATTTGATGTATGATGAGATTACTAAAAATTAAGTACAAGTTCGAAGAGTGTTTAAGAGTAGAAATGACATAACCCTGACAAATAAAACGTTTATAAGGCACAAAATATCTCACAAGGGTAGTCTCCACTATTTTCCTAGGCGAAACAAGAATAAAGGTCTAATCCACCTCAGATTCAAAAGATTGGCACTGTACAAGCATATTTAAAGCGATGCATAGAGCTAAGAGCATACATGATATGTATCTACCAGCATGGGAAAGAAAAACAACTCAACAAATTTGGACTCTATTTCCCAAAGTTTTTAAAATAAAACGTTTTGAGCAGAGATTTGAAAATTTTCTAAACATAACATAAACAAACATAGAAACAAAACAAAAATAAAAACACAAAAGTGTCCACACCCCCAAATCTAAACTCAGCATTGTTCTCAATGTTGCTCAAATCATAAAATATGGACAACATTTAGTAAGAATTTTGAGATAGAACATAAACATCACAAAAGACTAAAAACAATAACACTTCAAATACTAAGATCTAAGCACAATAAAAATCTACTCTTAGATCTAAACAAAAATAAAAATCATAAACACAACAAACATAGCATTCCTATCGTTAAGCGCATGGGCGGTTTCCGCCCAAATCGACAACTACTCCACAAGCACTTAAAAATTAAGCACAAAGTTTAGATGGTGCCTCTTGTGGCTGCAACCACGTGGCCTTTGTGGCATTGCCGTTTCACTCGAGGAGTTGTTATGGTGTGATACGCGCACTCTTACCGATCTCATGAGTTGTGCGGTCCATAAAACCTGAAAATTTCCTTTCCATGCACAAGAAAAACTCAAAAAATATCAAATGCATATGCCATAAATAAAAAGGAAAAAAGAAAAAGAAAAATCTAACCGCATACATATATATTCCCAAAGCAACTATCTAAAATTTACAGAACCTAAGCTAAAACCAGAAACAATCAACGAATACACATCCCCGGCAGCGGCACCATTTTGAAGAGTCGATTTTTGTGTCGTTGAAAGCATCGTCAAAATGTTTATAATAAAATCAACCTTGCAATAAGGCATGAGTCAAAAGACAAATATAGAAATAAAACTAGTACAGCGTGCAAGCAAAGGTATCGTTCCGCAGGGATGTGTTGTTAACCGTTTCAAGTTTTAGAGTTTAGGGAAAATATGTAAATAGAATGCGGATGAGGTGAGAATGGTGTGTGTAGGGTGTTGTGTGTGTGTGCAAAGAAAATGAAAATGAAAATATAAAAATAAACAAGAGAATATGGAGGGGTGAGAATGGTGATCAAATGAAAAATAATAAAAGGGTGGATATGAGAGATGCATGATAATGGACACATATGGGGCAATAAGTTCACCAAACACAAAGGCATATCTATTAGATAGTTAAGCAATCAAGGATATTCAATTAAGTTAAGGGTCTTTGATCGTGCCTAAATTGTTGTATATTTCGGCCCTCATTCCTATTCCTTTGTCTCGTTCTTGTGTGTATTTTCTATATATTTTATGTATAATAGGCTCATTAGTGCTAATTGCAGGCAATAGATGTAATTCTGGGTTTGGAAGCATGTTGCGGTGATTCTGGCAGAAAAGGGGCAAAAGGAAAGACAAAGGATCATAAGCAGCTCTACAGTGCAGGTCAAGTGCGGGTCAAGTGCGGGCACTCCAACCGCACTCCAACCACACTCATGATCTTAGCCGGGACTTGATACAGGAGAAGAGTTACAGTGCGGGTCATCCAACCGCACTCCACCCTCACTGTTGCCAAAGGCCAGAGAAGTTGAGTTGCACATGATGTTAAAGTGCGGGTACAGTGCGGGTCATCCAACCGCACTCCACCAGCACTGTTGCCAAACCAGAGAAGCTGAAGTTGCACCTGACATTAGAGTGCGGGTACAGTGCGGCTCATCCACCAGCACTCCACCCGCACTATTGCTCAAAACAGAGGAGGGATTTTGTACCTAACATTAGAGTGCGGGTCATCCACCAGCACTCCACCCGCACTATTGCTCAAAACAGAGGAGGGATTTTGCACGTGACAGTAAAGTGTGACTCAAGTGCGACTCCGGTGCGGGTCAAGTGTGAGTCAAGTGCAGGTAATCCAACCGCACTCCACCCACACTATTGCCCAGATCAGAAAACTGAAGATGAAGAAAACCTTTACAGTGCGGGTACAGTGCAAGTAATTCACCCGCACTCCACTCGCACTCTGCGCGCGACAGCTTCTGTTTTCAAGCTTAAGTGACCTATTTTTCTATCCCCTATAAATAGAAAAGCAGGGGAACGAACCAAATATCACCATATCTCCCAACACTTGTATTCTAAGCTAGTAACACATCTCCCAATCATCCAAACCATCTCTACTCAATCAAAGGCAACTAGGAGATTTGGATTCAAGCTTCAAGGAAGGAGATCAATCTTCAAGGGTTATCTCTCTACTCTCTCTTAGTTTATTGGTTTGTAATAGAACATGAGTAGCTAAAATACCCCACTATAAGGTTGATGTTATTTGTTTGATGGATATTTGGGCTTTGTAAATAAACTCTATGTGTTATATTTATTCTATCTCTATGTTTTATTCCATTGCTTGAATTGATTTCCATTATTGATTTGCTTGGATACACCCTCTTTGCATGATTGATTTGGATTATTTGAGTAGGCAATTAGGTTGTCTAATGCTCAATTGAATGGAAGGATTTCCGAAAATCTGGCTTTACAACCATGCCCTTAATCTAATCTTGAATTAGTGGCTTTCACTATACACTCTAGGTTAGCCACTTGTGAGTGAATTAGAAGCCTCCACTATAAACCCTAGGTTGGCTATTTAGTGATTCTACAAGAACTAACCTTCGAGTAGAATTCGGTTGATAACCTAAAGCCTCATCCAATCTCAAACGGGTGGCCTTCACTATACATCCTAGGTCGGCCACTTGTGAGGGAATGGGAAGCCATCACTATACACCCTAGGATGGCTACATTAGTAATAGGTTGAGCCATAGCTAGATAGATGAGCATTCATGGAAAAAGTCCCGATTGAGTAACTAGCCATTGTTGGTTGCTTAGGAGGGATTAATCGCTAGTAGGAGGTCTTCACTATACACCCTAGGTTGACCTCTTGCTAGGGATATATACCAACACTATACATCCTGGGTTGGTTACATTTGTCAATACGTGCTTAATTGAGAGTTTGTTGCAATTGCCCCAATATTCACTTACAAGTCCATCAACTCCGTAGTTCCATCATCATTCATTCATCACTCCATTGTCATCCCATTTTATTTGTTTTCATAGTTTAGTTTATATTGTATTTTCATTCACCATCACTTTTACTTTTATGCATACTAGTTATATTAATCCTAATCTTATCACCGCTACCCCGATCTCAGTGGACGACACCCGTGCTTACCGCTTTACTTGTATTACTACTTGTGAACGCATCGCATAGGTTTTATAAATTGTTTTGACGGACGGTTTTCTAACGGCAAAAACCTTCTCATCAGTCTGTTCTTGCCTCAATTCGATTTATACCCATTCATAGAGCTAACGGTTGAACAGTGTGTTAAGAGCCTCTCAAACACGAAACATCAACCAACAAATGTGACCGATTCTGCAAACCAATGCTAGATTGAGCCCCAATACTAATATGGTAATATAAAATGGCAACGTTAAGTCTAATCAATGTGGAAAGAGTAATTGTTCATCCAACCATAACTCACCTAGAGCCTCTAGAGCAAGAAATAGCCGAAATCCTAATTATTGTAACTCTAACCACAAGTCACCTAGAGCCCCTAGTGTGAGAAGGAGCCAAAGTCCAATTTATACCAAGAAAAATGAACCAAAACTCTTATAATATGGCAATTATTAGTTTCATCTACTCTTCCTAGCTAATTAGCCAAGACAATGCCTGGAGAGCCCCTCATAAAGCACAATCCTAACTGTAATTCACTCAAATCCATCCATACACATGCAATTTCGACCTTCCATCAATATACACACATAAATGGGATGTTTGATTCCAACTACTCCTACAATTACATTAATCTACTCATAATCCCATCCATGAACACATATTAATTTCCAATCTCCATACACAAGCATTTCAAGATAAGAGATATAATCAATCATGGCAAGAATGAAACAAAACTCAAATGAATATAAAAATCATCATATATAAATAGCCAAAGTGTAGGATTACAAATATTCCCAAATGGGGATTACACAAATGGAAATCAAGATATACATGGAGAATGAGTTTAGATACAACCCTTGAAGAAACCCTTCCAAGAGCTCCATCCTTTGCCTAGCACGAAATTGGTCAAAGACCTCTCCTAACTCCATGAAATCTACTCACAAATGTGGGGAAAGATGGGTAGAAATGGTGGTGGTTAGCTTTCTATGGAGGAAAACCTCCATGGAATCTTGAAAGCTTCTCTCTCTCTCTCTCTTGATTTGATGAAGAAGAATGAAGAAGATGAGGTTTGGGCTGTATATTTTCCTGAAGAGAAGAGAGGAAAATGCGTTTATATAGTGTTGGGAGGTTAGGGTATGAAATGGTAGTGAAGGGATAAAAATGCCCCTCAATTTCGGGCAAACACTCGATCTCCAGGTCCCAATCGGTGGTCAAAACAGTAGCTATAGTGCCATCCGCATTGATAGCTAAATTGGTGATGAAACTTACTGTTCTAATTCGGCTGTCAGAACGGCTGTTGGCTTGCCCGCCGAATTACATTTCTGCTCTGTGTACTAGTTACTCAAATGGGTATAACTTCCTCCAAAAAAATTGGAATCACAATCCGTGAAGGGTTCTGAAAACTAAACTTCTGTACCTTTCCGAATATATAAAGATCTCAACGTGGTTCAATCTGAGGAGGGAGTTATGGCTCCCACAAGTCAGACGTTCTGCATATGCCCATTCAATTTCATCCCATAGCTGTCGGAAAATGTTGAGGGGTTCATGCACATGGTCCCAGTGTTGCGTTCTTGCTTGAAAACGGATCAACCATGGAAACATTTGGATTTGCTTGGCCATGATTGGGCTTAGATCACGTCGCTATCTGTATCAACGGTGAGGCGCGACACTCTGAATACTTCCATTTTTGGCTCTTTTTGCCTCTCAATCTAAACTTTAAGCTTAAAACCAAGAAATAGGGAATATGTATCTACACATGGCTTGACAAACACATTTTATACAAAAATACGCTTGAAAACGAGAACAAACGATAGGAAATTGGGGACCTAAAATATGTATAAAATAGTTTGATCAGGATATATAACATTATATTCCGCGGTCTCTATTATTAGTTTAACACCGTGAGATTCGAGTGGGGCTTAGAGACGGCTTTGTTTTCATCCTCCCTAAGGAGGGTCTCCATAATAGTCAATACCAAGGTTAACTTCCTAATGGATAGGATTTCGGAATGTATTTTGGGATTGACTGACTCTAAAGCAGCAATTCTCAAGTTAAAGTCGTGAGATTTGAAATGATGGGTTACACTTACAATGTTTTAATTAAATGGTTAATTAAAACTATGACTAAAATAAGTGATGGTTAAATGATATAAGAATTAGAGTTATTCTGGTGTATAATTTGATTGAGAATGTCTCAATCCAACATGCAAGTATTTGACCGACCCTAAGGCGGCACTCATTTGTGGTAAATTAGATTTACTCGTCATTGAATCTTGTTTAGTGGAAGATGATTCTTCACCTTGGATACTAGATTCATGGACCACTAACCATGTTTGTTCTTCTTTGCTTGACTGATTCTTGGACAAAGCTAAAGAATGGGGTCTTCTAGATACGCGTTGGATAAGGAGGTGTCCTTTCAGCTTATGCAGTAGGAGCAGTTAGATTAGTTTTTAATAGTTGTTTTTTTATTGGACAATGTTTATTACATTCCTAGTTTTACCAGAAATTTGATTTCAGTATCCAAGTTATTAGAACGATAATATTCAGTTTCTTTTAGTAATAAATCAGTTATTATTTCTAGATATATATTGAATATTTGTTCTGGTTTAATTGAAAACAAACTTATATGTTTTAAGACCATTAATTCATACATCACTACTCAACATTGAAATGTTGAAAGTTGAAAAACATAAAACAAAACGACAAAAGATTTCTCTAGATAATGAAACGTATCTGTGGCATCTGAGACTTGGCCACATCAACCTCGATAGGATAGATATACTAGTAAAAGACGGATCTTTAAGTCAGTTCGAGATCGGCACTTTACCTGTCTATGAGTCTTGTTTATAAGGTAAAATGACTGAGAGACCTTTTACTGGAAAATGGCTTAGAGCTACACAACCACTAGAGCTTATACATTCAGACGTCTGCGGACCTATGAATGTTAAAGCTAGAGGTAGTTATGAGTATTATGTCACATTTATTGACGATTACTCTAGATACAGATATGTTTACCTAATGCAACCTAAGTAAGAAACTTTTAAAAAGTACAAAGAATTTCGAGCTGAAGTTAAGAACCAATTAAGCAAAACAATCAAAACTCTACGATCGGATCGTGGAGGTAAGGATCTTGACCAAGAGTTTGAAGACTACTTGGTCGAGCATGGAATAAGATCCCAACTCACAACTCCTGGAACACCATAATAAAATGGTGTTGCTGAGAGGAGAAACAGAACCTTGATGGAAATTGTGAGATCTATGATTAGTTTCTCAACATTACAAAACTCTTTTTGGGGATATGCACTACAGAAGGTAGACTACATGTTGAATGCAGTTCTATCCAAATTTGTTCCTAAGACTCCTCTAGAGTTGTGGAATGGTCGTAAAGCTAGTTTGCAACATTTTCACATATGGGGGTGTCCAGTACATTTACTAAAGAACAAATGTGGAAAGTTGGAACCTCGTTCACAAGTATGCATGTTTGTAGGTTATTCCAAAGAGACAAGAGGAGGATACTTCGATATTACTAAATAAAACAAAGTGTTTTTATCCGTAAACGCAATGTTTCTTAAGGAAAACTATATGACTGATTATAAGCCTCGAATTAAGATTGTATTAAATGAATTAGAACATGGTTCGACCAGTGATTGATCAATAAAAGTTGTTGACAAAGTTGTTGTTCCATTAAAGTCTGATATTTAGACCATTTATAGTCAGATTACACTACCACCTAAACATAGTTGGAGGGTTATAAGACAACCTAATCACTATTTAGGTATTGGAGAGGCACAAGGTGTCATCTTTGATGATAGTGTGGATGATCCATTGTCATTTAAACATGCAATGGAAGATTCTTACAAAAGGGAATGGCTTAAAGCCGTGAATCTCGAGATATAGTCCATGAACTCCAACTCAGTCTGGGAACTTGTAGACTAACCTGAAGGGATAAAACCCATATGGTATCTACAAGAGAAGGAGAGGAGTAGATGGGAAGGTAAAGACCTTCAAAGCAAGGCTAGTGGAAAAGGGTTACACCCAAAAGAAGAGGGTCGATTTTGAAGAGACCTTCTCGCCATTGTCTATGTTTAAGTCTATTAGGATACTCTTATCCATTGCAGCCTATTTCGACTATGAAATTTGGCAAATAGACATCAAGACTGCATTCTTGAATGGCAATCTTGATGAGAGCATCTACATGATGCAACCAGAAGGATTTGTGTCCCAAGATCAAGAGAAAAAAGTTTGCAAGTTGCAAAGGTTCATTTATGGACTGAAGAAAGCATCTAGATATTTGAACATTAGGTTTGATCTGCTATCAAAATCTATGGTTTCGAGCAAAACGTTAATGAACCTTGTGTCTACAAATGGATCATTGATAAGAAAGTAGTTTTCCTGATCGTTTATGTAGATGATATCCTACTCATTAGGAATGATGTAGGAACATTATCGAAAGTAAAGGGCTAGCTTGCTAACCAATTCCAATTAAAAGATTTGGGATAGGCAGGTCATATTCCAGGGATCCAATTAATAAGGGATCAGAAGAACAAACTGTTAACACTGTCTCAAGCATCATATATCGATAAGATACTTCTACGATTCTTGATGAAGAACTCTAAGAAAGGTAATTTACCTTCCAGGCATGGAGTTCACTTGTCTAAGGAACATTGTCCTAAGATGCATCAATAATTAGGGATATGGGATGAGTTCCATATTCGTTAGCAGTAGGCAGTCTCATGTATACTATGTTATTCACGACACCTGACATCTGCTTGGCCATGGGAGTAGCCAGCAGATTCTAGTCTAACCCAGGATTGGATCATTGGATTGCTGTGAAGTAAATTCTCAAGTATCTTTGGAGAACGAGAAACTATATGTCAGTATATTCAGAATAGGATATGATCTAGTTAGGATATACGGACTCTGACTTTCAGGCAAATAGGGATTTTAGGAAATCCACATGTGAGTCAGTGTTCACCCTTGGTGGTGGAGCCATAGTGTGGATGAGTATCAAGCAATCTTATATTGCTGATTCCACCATGGAAGCCAAATATGTAGCAGCTTGTGAAGCAACTAAAGAGGCTGTATGGCTCTATAAGTTTTTGAATGATCTGGTAGTTGTTCAAGATTTAGATAAGCCTATAACACTTTTTTGTAATAATAGTGGTGTTATGGCTAATTCCAAAGAACCAAGAATCCACAAAAGAGGGAAGCATATAGATAGCGTCACAAGATAATCATCTTGATCCATTTACGAAGACCTTAATGGCTAAAGTGTTTGACGGTAACCTAGAGGGTCTGGGATTATGAGATATGTCTCACCTGCTTTAATGCAAGTTAGAGATTGTTGGGATTTATGCCCTAAAGTTTGTAATTTGTAAATGTTATAAATCCATTAATAAAAGAAGTAATATTTTCGTTCAATGAATATGACTAATACGTTTATATTATATATGCTAAACATCCAAGATTTCTAGATGTAATCTCAAACTAAGTATATGAGTGTCATATACATAGGTATTCGATTTGAGACGTGCAATCTAAAGAGTCTGTAGAGAACAAATAAAGCTCGATACTTTATTTGTTGTTAATCTACAACTGCGGTCCATTCCGTAGTGTATGGTGGTCTTATCCTAGACTATTCATATGGTGATATGAGAATAGAGGCACCTTATATGATGTGATCATATAGGAATGGGCCACGAACTATATGAATCCCCCAACAAGATCCGTTACATGTAGAGATTCATATATATCGACAAATGATGGATATATATGGGTGATCTTAACCCTGAGTGTCTTACTTACTCCTTCAGGTTCGATCGTAATTTTTGACATACCATGGGTTAGATCGAAGTAGTATTCCCGATCATGGTTTGGTTTCTGGCTAGGAAGGTATGCACATAGTAAAGGAATCCACTCCTTCTTGTGAGAAGTAGAGAAGTAGTTCCCTTAAGGGTTGATTCGGAACTCTAACGATTAAGAGTGATCTCCTTCTTCCGTAAAGGAATGAAAGATATAGTTGTTCATTAGAGAATCAATGGTACTTAAAGGAAAAGATAAAATTATAGAGGTATAACCGATTTTACGACCTAGCTCTAATTATGAACTACTTGTGGAGGATCATACCATATGTAACAGCTATATTGATGAACACTGATATTTTGGTTTGTGTAAAACATCTACAGTTACGAGAGTACAACCTCGGGTTTTTAGTGGAATAACTCCGAGGTTAATAATCATGAAATATTAATTAAAGAGTTTTAAATAATTTTTCTAAATATTATTGGAGCTCAAAACTGTGGATCCATTAGGTCTCCTTGCTAGCCCATTACGATTATTGGTAACAAGGCTCACGGTTAATTGGATAGTCCAATTAATTATGTTACGAAAGTGACTTGAATTTATTACAGGAATTAATTAAATAATATGATTATTTAATTAATAAATTATTTAATTGATTAGTTAAAAATTATTAAATAATAGGATTATTTAATTGACAAATTCATAATTAAGAATTATATGTTGGAGGTTATAGGTTCGAACCTTGACTATAGCAAAGGATTAAAATAATAGAGATTAATTTTATTTCCTTTAAAGAGGTCAGGGGTTCAAGTCTTAGTGACAATCCATATTAATATATGATTTAGAATCCTATCTTAACTGGGTCAATAAAACCCTAGTCTCCTGATAATATATATATATATATATATATATATATGATACCAGGAAATAACCTAACCTAACCCTAGCAAAAAGAGAGAGAGAGCTTCCAGTAAGAAAAAAAAAATTCTTGTTTGGCCGAATTTTTCAAGAGGATGAGGAGTTGTCTTCTTCTTCCTCTGTATCCTCTATCCAGTACTCCTAAAATCCATGATATTCCCACACACAGTTGCTAGATCACGGGTCATAGCTCGGAAGGTTTAGTGGTGAAGGATCGAAAAGAAACGAATGAGAGATCTTCAATGGTAATAAAACAAATCCCTCATCATATTCGTGTATAAAGAAAAAGGTCCAAAGATAAATTTTTTAAGAAACTATCTTTTTCCCGCTGCGGGACTTACACCGACACCACGATTGCATCGTTAGGTCTGAATTCAAGCCCGTGTGCATCAGTCTCAGAAAACACGATCGGGTCCCAACCTATTTTAATTTCTTCTGGTAGGGACAGAGTGAGGTCACATCTAGAGTTCTTTGACCATCTATTGCCTCACGGAATTCAGTCACTCTCTCTCGGCTACTCTTCCATATGTAGGGTCCTCCAAAGATTGTGTTGATGGCCCCCCATTTGAATCTCTCTTGGGTCTATTTCTTCTTTCTTGGCCTCCTTCTGGATGTCCCTCTGCCGATCATCATTACCTTTTAAAACCACATCTTTCAAATTACCTTCCCTGATCAGTTTCTCGATGTAATCCCTCCACAGGTAACACTTTGAAGTCTCATGACCATTATCTTGGTGGAAACGATAGTACTTGAAAGCATCTCTTCTAGCAAAGTTTGATTGCTTCAGGGGCTTCTTGTATAGGTTCTTGTCTTCTATTACGTTTAGGACTTCCTCTTGTTTCTTGGCCAAGGGAGTGTAATTGGTTTATTTCCCTTTTGGTCATCATCCTTGCGACCTTCTTTGCTTTGCCTAGATTATTGTTCTTCTAGTCCCACTTCTGGTTTCCCTTCGAACCATTATCTTTAGGCTTTTGGCCCGCTTCCAGTCGGCCACCATGTATGAACTCTCCACCGTGAAATATCTGTTCTTCTTCTGCCATCGCGTATCCCACTACATCATTAACCAAGTGTGCATAAGTGGTCGGCCTTTCTGCCTTAAGCTGAGTGACAGTTGGCTATACTGCAAACTGTTGACAAAGGCTGAGACCGCTACATCATCGTTGGGATCATGTACCTCTAATACTTCCTGGGAGAATCTAGTGAGGTAGTCCTTCAATTTCTTATCCTTCCTCTGCTACAAAGTTGAGAGGACTGATATTGACTTTCTTTCTCTGAATGTTTCCCATAATATGCCTAGTGAAGGCTTGTATCAGTTCTTTAAAGTTCTTGATCGAGGCACTGGTAAGGCGGCCAAACCATCTAGACCCTTGATCTCCTAACGTCTATGGGAACATCCTGTACATAAGTGCGACATCATAATCATATTGCGCCATCACACTTTGGTACCTTCTGACATGTTCTTATGGGTAGGTGTTGGCCTTAAACTGCTCCACATGTGGCATTCTAAACTTTTTAGAGAATCGAGCTTGTCCGATTGTATCAGAGAATGGACTACCTGAGTCGCCGATCAATAAATTGCCACGGCTCTGCCTTCGCTCTAGCGGCTTCTATCCTCTTTAACAGGACCTCTCGCTCACTTCTAGCTCCTCGTGTTCATTGAACTTTTGATTGATGGTGAGCCTATAGGGTTCCTTGGTACCCGTCTCGTAGCTTAGGCGAGGTGAAGGTTATATTTAACCACGAGGCTGGTTTCCCTACATCTTCTGGGTGAGGTCTCTTCATAGGCCGAGGTTGATCGGGACTAATTTATGTGACAGTCATACCTGTCTTCTCAAGTGTATTCTAGTCTTTCTCCACTGTATCTTCATGTATCTCCTTGAAGGTTGGGCTCCTTATACCCCTTTGCATCTCTACTACCTTGTCCCTTGTGCCCCATGTGGTTCTGGTCATCTTGGAGATCATCTATCCTCTAGGAATGTTCCCTCCTTCTATGATGATCCGATTTATCTCTGCCAGTTTTACGGGGCGCACCTGGGGTCATGCCCACTATCTTGGAACACACCTTGGGGTCATTGGCCACCACAGGTGTAGAAAGTTGATACATCGAGGTCAAATTGGCGGTTGCCTATTATGTTGATTCCCAACCTAGCAACGTCTTCAATGACTCTCTGTAGGGACTCTTGGACCTATTGGAATGCGTATAGGGAAAATCCTAGGGGATTGTCCGTGGAGGTTATTACGGTTTGACCAGTTGAGGTTAGAGTTACAAATGGTAAATCTCCTATGACGACGCTGGAGTTTATTAGGCCAGAGTTGTTAACACCGCTCAGGGTGCTAACATCATGTGGGGATTGACTTCCGTCTCCATTATTTGCCATTTTACTATTTCACAAGTTCATTAGCAAAGATTTTCACCCCCTCATTCTAGTGCCAATTGTTGATAGTGATTTTTGAGACTACGTAAAATCGATCAATTTTCCAAAAAACTATCACGAATTGTTAATAATGTTATGGAAAGAATGGAAAAAACAGAGCATGCAAACACACAGTTTTACGTGGTAAAACCCCAAGTTGGGGAAACGTCCACAGTTGCCGGTGACGGAGAGAAAGATAATTCACTATGTACGAAATAATTACACACTCTAGTTCTCCCTCTTGCGAACTATAGTACACTGAATCTTTAAAATGATTGTTTTGGGTCTATTTATACATGTATAGAACCCTAATTCTTGATACACAAGAAAGGAAAGTTAGTGACATTTAATGAAACTCTAACTTGTCAGAGTGGTGATTATCTTTTTTCTTGTTATGTGTCTCTTGCGTGTTAAACGTATTGGATCTCTTACCTAATCTGGGTTCTGATATCTTTAAGAAAGTTTATTTCCTTATCAGAGTGTGCTTCGAGACACTTTGTTTGAGTAGGACTCTTTCTCTGCGTATTAGAATCGAGGTTTCATTGAATTCAACAGTGTCCATGTGTCGCTCAACCGACCAGCTATAAGACCCAACCAAACCTCACTTTCCCTAGCCGGTTAATTGACCCCGACCGGATGTCTTGACCCTGACCAAATGTCTTGACCTGACCATATTACCTTCACCTGATCGATCTAATTACCTTAATTAAGTTATTTCTACCCGATCATCTAGGCAACCCGGACCAGGTCTCATGAAGTCATATTTTGTCAACTTAGGTTGGTTTAGTCTAGTTGGCCATCTTTGACATTTCAATAGCCATCTCAATATTGGCACTGATTTCAAATCTACCTTCTCTAGCCCCATTGGCACTCATTTGCTGTGAATTTTGTGACAACATCTCATATATCTTATAGATCTCCATTACGGTCTTTGAATCAAATGAACCCTTACATGCGTTATCCACCAACAGTTTGAAAACAATATAACTTATACTCCTCTGAGAACATATGAGGCAGGCATTGCGCCAAGAGCAACTGATACATTTCCCACGCCTCGCCGAATAATTCACCTTCTTCTTCAAAAAAGTCGGCAATCTTTACCTTCAGTTCTTCGGCCTTTTTCACTGGGAAAAACCTATTGAAGAATGCTCTGCATACTTGCCCCCAACTTGTCAACGATCCAGGCTATAGTGCCATCAACCACTACTTTGCTCTATCCTTCAAGCAATATTGAAAACACCTCGTGTGGAGTTGTTCTCGAGTGAGCTACAAGATAGGAAAGGTCTCTATAATTGTGCCATACTCCTTCATGAACTGCAAACAATCTTCACTTGGCATATTGATGTGCATACTTTAAGGCTCATATCTTCTTGATATAGGATCCAAAATAATTGGTGAAGGTTGATTTCTGATCGTGGGCAAAGAGTACTCCCCTATGGTCATCCTTTGACCTTGGTTAGTGGTAGGTTCTTGGTTCTCTTTCCTCATTGGAGGAGCTTGGTAATCCTTTTTCGGTGTTTGATCTTCCATCCCCGGAGCTTGACATGGAACTTCTTTAAATTGTCTCACAATTCTTCATACACAACAAAAATTGTCCAAAGGTGGATGCAAAGCTCTTCCCAATGATCTTCTCCTGTGAATAAACCTATGTACCTGAATATCAATTGAAAGATGCATAAAAAACACAAAAGGTAAAAAGAACTACGAAAAATCTAATAAGAAAAGTTATGATCAATAATTAAAAACTAATGTCAAATGGCATACTACCAAAGAACTACCAAAAGCCTAATCCATAAGAAAAGTTAAACAATCCAATAATCTATACGCCAATCCCCAGCAGCGGCGCCATTTTTGAAAAGGATCATTTTACACTCTTCGAAAAGATGTTTTATATTTTGTTTTGAAAACAGATTTTTAACCACTTGCAACCACACAACATGTGAAATTATTAAAACGGTAAGCAAGGGATCATCCTTAGGGATTAGGATTCATAAATGAAATGGTTAACTAATTTTAGTTAAACTAACCTAATTGCATAAATGAAAACCATAGTTCTAGATGCTAGTGGTTGGTTGGAAAAACAACAAACAAACATAGGATGACCAATAAGTAAAATAAAGGTGATATGAAAAATAGAATACTCAACTAATCTTGATAAGAGATATAGATTAATCAATTTAAGTGAATCTAAGGAATTAATAGAGTTACCAATCGATATTGGGAAATGCTTATAAAGCTTCATTAAAGAACCGTTGTCACAATTAAGGTATGATCGTGTTCTTAAGTGTGGTTTGGTTATAGGAACTAAACCAAACCAGTTCCCACCAAAATTCCTCACCTATGATATTTAGAGAGAGGGGTTAATGGTGAGATCTAGTTAATCACGATCAATGATCTAGGCAATCTGGTCTGATATATCCACCAACTAACCTATCTTATTCAATATGAGCTCTAACCAATTAAGCTTGTCATATTCCAGTTGATTTTGTCACACATAATGTTACCAATATTGCAATCAACAAGTGATATTTTTAGTTAATTACATAAAGAATAAGATCTATTTATAAAGCGAATAAAACATAATTGGAGAACATTAATTGATAGCCAAAATAAACACCTAAAATCCAACGGTTTCTTGAATCAATCCCACAAAGTAGGATTTAGTTACATCTTAGTACAATCAAGTAGAAGAGGTAAGAGATAAGGAAATAACCCATGAGCCTCATACTTTAAGCTTGATCCCTTCTTGCTCCTTAATGAACCTTGATGCAAAGAATGGAAGATGGGGATGTGTAGTGAGGTGGAGTCAAATGAAAAGTGACAATGGAAGGATGTGTAAAAACTAGGTATAGAGGAATGGTTATGGGGAAGTATTTTAGATATCTATTGTTGAGCTTTTGGATGGAAAAGATTAGTTCGAGATGAGAAAATGGATGAAGGTCAGACTGGGTAAAATGGATTGAATGCTCCATATATTTTTCGATATTTTCATGCTTTGGTTCAAAATGAAAGATAAAGGTATTTATATGGTCCCAAGATGATGTCTTGCAACTGCCCGATTCATTGATGTGGCATGTGTAGTGGCCTGAATGTCGAGATTTGGACCCAATAACATATGACCGTGACATACGGTTATATGGTTTTCCATCTGATTATCGCGGTTAGTAGGCAGCGACACTTTGACAACGACTTCTGGATCTGGTTTCTTCAATGGTTATCGCGGTTGGTAAGGCAGCAACACCTAAACCAACAACATCCTCTAGAGTATGATTCATTGTCTTCATTCTTCTTTTTCGCGGTTCAACGGCAGTGACGCAATGGCCGCGACATCCCCTAGAGTTGTCTTCACTAAAAATGGGCACTTTTGCCGCCCTGTCTTTGTAACGACACATTGGTCGTGACATATCTGGTGGTTGGTTCGGTTGTTGCTATCAAGCAACATGACCACGACATCTCCTTAGATTTGTTTCCCTTTTTCTCTTTTTTGCACTTTTTGCACCTGATATTCCTCTATCTCACATAAATGCCCCTATGGCATGAATACATCTGAAACACTTGATTCAAATAGTTAAATCATTGAAAATTTGCCAGAGATCAAGCAGAAAGAGTCAAGGATGAGGAGCCAAAAATCATTTACTTTTTGGCTCGATCAATCACTTAGATCCCAAGATGAGAGAGTGAAAAGGCAGATGCCCTATCGAAACTAGCATCAACAACCACCAGCATCTAGCCCAAAACAATCCCGGTGGCCTACCTTATGCAGACCAGTATCAAAGATAGAGAAGAGCTAATAGTGGGTTTAGTATGATTGTTCGTCAAAAATACCCTCGCAATCGCACGAGATCAATGGTGATATAGTGTGCAAGCAAGGGATCGATCCACAGAGAATGAGAAGTGTATAGTTTAAGAGCTAACTATCCTAAGCTAATCTAAATTAGTGTATAAAAAGTAAATTGCATAATGCGTTGGTTGAAAACAAGAGATTCTTTCAAAATGATTTCAAAGTAAATTTTGTTATTAAAATTAAAAGAAAACACAACACATAAGGATGAAATGTATGGGAGAAAGCACTAGGGAATCGATATAACCTTTCTAAAACCACTCAATGTACTAAACTAGTCTCTTTAAGCACTTCAGTCTAGTTTTAGGGTTTGATTTTTAGATATATCAACTAAGTTCTAGGGTTTTTCCCAATACTCACACATGGTCATGTAACAAGTAATAGTTAAAACCCCTAGTTTTACACAAAACTCTATGCCAAGTTAACATAGCAAGGCCATGCATACATCAACCTTCCCATTTGCTAAGCTTGTAATCAAGATCAACTGGAAAGGTCATTAACATCTAAATCTCAATTTTATATGTAATCTAAACCACAAACTCATATCGATTGAGCTCACAAAATAATATGAGTAAGTAGAATAGAACAATCAAATCAATAAACGAGACCAAAACTAAATTGATTAAAGAGAAATAGACTAATTAATTACAAAGTCTAGTCCAAGAGGGTTACATCAATCCCCTAGCTAGATGTTTAGTTACACATTAATAGTGAAAATAAAATCATAGAAGAGTTGTAGAGGAAACCCATATTGCTTAACATAAGCCGCCTCTTGCTCCTTATAGTTCTTGAGATCGTTTTTAAAAAGTTGAATCTCCTCTTCTAGCTTAAAGAATCTCCAGAAGATGGATAGACTTGGTGATGAGAAGTGATGAGTGGTGTTTTGGTATGGTGAGGAAGGTTAAAGATGGTGTTTTTGGATCTTGTGGTTAAGAGGTTGTGTTTGAGGTGATAGGGGCTGCGTCTCTTTAAAAAGGGGCTGAAAATGAGGTTTAAATAATGTTTATAGAAATTGGGGCACGATATGGCAAATTACCAAAAAGGTCCCTCAGTGGAAAATTACACATACATCCCTCAAGGGTTTCTGCATAAATTGCCACACGAAATCAGACCTGGTTCGCTACTGATTTTTCACTGTTTTCAATGATGAGATTTGAAAGGTGAAGTTTAATGGTAACGTATTCATTGTGAAGGTTACGGTGGAGAACGGCGAAGGTACGAACGTGACTTACTCTAGACCGATTTTCACGACGGTTTCACGGTTAAGGAGGACGAAAGCTGCCCCGTCAGAATCGCTGGACCATTTTTCATTGTTGGACTTTACAGCATGATAATACAACGTCCCCACCGCTATAATACCGATCTGGCTCGGTGACGCTTCGGATCTCGGCGGGATGAAGAAAGCAAAGTCTGACTGATCAAACCAAAATTGTCATATATTTTGGCCCTCATTTCCTTATCCTTAGCCTCATTTTTGGACATTTTCGTGTGTCTAATGGCTCGTTTTGTAGTGATTACAGGCATTCAATGGATTTCAGGAGCTGCAACCTGAAACCGGGACTTTCAGGGGGGAAAACAAGTCAAAGTTCAGTGGAAAAGTGCCCAGTAGCATAGTGCACGGGTCCCATACATGTGCACTACCCGTGCAGCTACCCGTGCACCAGGTGAAAATCAGATTGAAGGGCATGTGCGCGGGTAACTGCGCGGGTCCTACCCCATACATTTTAACCCGTGCAATACCCGTGCACTACCAGTACACATGCCCAAACTAGAGAGTAAACCAGCCAGAGAAAGAAGATTGTGCGGGTAACTGCACGGGGTCCCTACCCGTGCACATGTACTCGTGCATTACGTGTTCCAGCTATGCTCAAGTCACATTTTCAGCCATTTTAAGAAGGGCAAAGTCATCATTTCACTACTATTTCGTGCCATAGCCTCTCAAACATATAAATACATCACTTTGCCACAAGACCAAGGATCCATTATTCATTCAATTCATCCATCAATTCCGTACTTTATCTTCTCCACCTAATTAAGAGAGAGAGAGGAGCTTCCAAAGGCATCTATGGAGGTTTTCCTCCATGGATGCCTCCCCATCATCACTCTCTACTTACAACCACCCATTTTTGGAGGAGATTCAAGAGGAAAGAGCACCCTACCTTGCCTATGAGGAGGAGGAGCTTCAATGGAGCTTGGAGATCCGAGATGACAATTGGGACACCTCCGAGCTTAGAGATCCGGGATTGACAACCTTGGGTTTCTTCTTTACTCTTCTCTTGTATTTTCTTTATTTGATGTGTATCCTCATTTGGGAAATATGTAAACTGTAATAATAGTTCCATTTATGTGATTGACTTGTATTTGATTTCTTCTTGTATTGTCCTGTTCAATTGTACTTAATTGATTCTTGACTTGTATTTAGTAGGATTGACAACCCAACTCTTGATGCATGTTTAGGGATAACTCTTGTCTTTACATTCTTAGCATGTAGAGTAGAAATTGATGTGTGTTTATGATTTGGATTAGGAGTAGATTAATGTAATTTAGGAGTAGATTAATTAAGCATCCCATGATTGCTCAAATGTTGATGGATTATTCGAAATGCATGTTTTGGATTGACTAAAGTGCTTTTGTTTGTTTGGGTGGAACTCATGAAGAGCATACACTCTACCTTTATGGGTTTCGGTTCTATAAACCTACATGCTTACGTGACTCTTGGCCATTGCTCGTATGATACACTCTTGGCTACTAGTGGTCGAGGGTCCATTTATGCTTAATGCCTCCATTGGTTGTTGCTTACACGTGACAGGTGAGTAGCGATCGGTGGTTGATCTTATATTTATCTCTTTTACATATGTACTTAAACGCAGTCCTTAGTAGTTGCTCATGTGATACATCCTCGGTAAGTAGATTTAGAGGACCAGATGACTCTCTCATTGCCATATCTAGAGGTCATACTAAAGGCTAGGTTAAAACTAATATAGGAGTGTCTTTGCAGTTATTTATTGTAGGTGGCGCGAATGTTTTGGGTAGTCATGAGTTCTGTTAATAGCCAAAATTGGCTAAGGACCAAAGGAAAATTTTCCACCTCCCAGACCTGGCTCCATACCCGAGAGTTTCCACTAGGAGACCATTCTATCCAGAGCCGAACTACGATACCACCCCAGGAACAAGGGCGGGCTCCCGAAACATCTGGGATAGAGCCCGGAACGATCAGATCTAGCCCGCATCACCAAAACTAGAAGTTCCCCGAAGTCGAGGTCACCTCGTAAATGCTCCAGAGACTCTCCTATTCCTCGTTGACACAGGAGAATATCCCTAGAAGGCCGCACCTAGCTTCGAAAGATCAGGGGAAGCCACACCTAGCTTCGAATGGTCAGGGGAAGCCACACCTAGCTTCAAAAAGGTCAAGGGAAGCTAGATCTGGCTCCTAGCTGGATGAAACTTCTCAGATATCGAGTTCGGAACACTGATCGATCTCACTAGTTGATGCACCACACCATGCCATATTCAACAACCTCTATAAAGGATCATGCTGTAAAGATACGAAAATACACTGGATCATATCTGGAAACGTTATCTAGAACAAGTAATAGAATCCAAAGAGGAAACAAATTGATCTTCACCAAGATATTCTCAATTCGGCTATTAACTCAAAGTCAATGACATTGAAGCGAGAAATCCCACCCGATAAGGAGGGGAGAGACTGAGAAAATCAAGGGAGAATAAGTTGATTTAACCTACAAAACTATGTATAAATAGAAAGAAAGAAAAGGAAAAGAAGAGACTACTATTCGACAGGCATACGAAAAATACTCAACCATACCCTATAGAGAGTGGAGAACAAAAATAAAGAAATTTGTATTTGTACACCATGCACGTTCAATAAAAATACTCTTGCTTTCTTTTGGGTGAATTGTATCATTATTCCTTGTCACTTTATAAATCATCGCTACACATACGATCAATCTTGGCCACCACCTACGTGGTAGTGGTCTCGAGGGTGTTAACTGAGATTTCTCGCCCTGAGCAAAATTTCCGTTAACACTTTCTGGCGCCGTCTGTGGGAAAAAACCTTACACCCAATTAACTAATTATTTGCATTTACATTTTCGTTGTTTTACAGGAATTATGAGGCTCCGCTCCTCCCAAGGCCAACATAGGGTCTCAGAGCAACCTCCGGCGAGGCTAACACAAAAGGCACCAAGAAAAGGGAAAAAGTCTGGATATAGTAGTCAAGCTCCGGTCCAAACAACCAATGCGCGGGCTACTGGCCACCCTGTAGTGAGCCAGGCCACGCTCGACCAACAAGCGGCGGCCTTCGTAGAATCCATCC
The DNA here is from genome assembly GCA_033220585.1 of Dipteronia sinensis. Classification (NCBI taxonomy): domain Eukaryota; kingdom Viridiplantae; phylum Streptophyta; class Magnoliopsida; order Sapindales; family Sapindaceae; genus Dipteronia; species Dipteronia sinensis. Next base: position 31,848,948 of record CM065641.1, on the reverse strand, counting down.
GCGTCCGCCTGCTCGCTGAAGGCATCACAATCCAGCCAACCAACCTGAATGATCAGGGTGAGCCGAGCAGGCTCTGAGCTAGGCAACCTGCTTTTGATCGCCTAGGACCTCCTCTTCCAGATCCGGCCCGAGATAGGTCAGGGCCCCAACGTTCGATCCGGGATAGGCTGGGACCCATGCCCCCAGTTCTGAAAAGATTTTCACAATATCAACCCAGGCGAGTTAAGTCTGCCGCAGATGCTTTTACCCGAAAGCCGCGAGGGCTATCTCATCCAAATACATCTAGGAGAACTGCCCGGGCCCTAGAGGAGGAAACTAGACAAACTCCCCGAGTGGATCCTATCCAGGAGGAGGACTGGATAGAAATTGCCAGTTCATCGGAAAGACTCGACAGTGAGGAATCTGAGGTTATCTCGAAGAGACCTGGGAACAAGCGACTGAGGGATCAGCTGGCAAAGCTGCAAAAAGAGGTCTGGCAGATAAAGAAGGGAAAGAATAAGGAGGACAAAAAGGATCCCCTGAGCGAGATGAACGCTCCCTTCACTAGGAGGATCTGGGAAGCAGAGCTCCCCCCAAAATTCAAAATGCCAGTAGATAAGTTCTCTGGAACGGAAGATCCTCTAAACCACCTAGAGAGCTTTGTTCAACAGATGGAGGTCCAGAACACCACCAGAGCAGCTATGTGCAAATTGTTTCCAACGACCCTAACCGACTACGCGAAAACCTGGTTCAGGAAACTGCCCATTGGCAGCGTGGATTCTTTCACGAAATTATCAATAGATTTTTGCTCACAATTCCAAGGAGTCAAACCTCGTCCGAAAGATCCCATACACCTCCAATATGTGATTCAGGAACGGAGTGAGACTCTTTGGTCGTACGTGGAACGATTTCACAAGGAGGTCATACAAATTGGAGTTTTCACCGAAACAGAAACCCTCGCCAACTTCAGGCGAAGCTATGGGCAGGAAATCTTTTCTGTTCCTTCGCCAAGAGACCTCCCGAGACTTACCAGGATGCCTACAACCGGGCTCTAGAGCAGGTCGAGATCGAAGAACAACTCAAGGTCAAGATGGAACACGACGACATGAGAACGGCAAAGCGTCTAAAGAAAGAAGCCCCCAAATTTGAGCCAGTGCAGAAAACTCAGAATAAACCTCCCAACAGGTTGACCTATCGCCTCCCTGCTCCTCTGCATAGGCAATGAAAGATATCCAGCAAAATGAACCCCTCCCCGGGCTTCGCCGCCTCCCAGGACCGTGGCTGAAGTAATACAAGGGGAAAAAAGGTATGACTACTACACCCCTTTGAATGCTTCCAGGGAAACAGTCTACCTTGCCATACGAGATAAAGGGTTACTCCAAAAGCCCGCTCCTATGAAGGCCCCAGCTGACAAGAGAAACTGGTACAAGTACTACGACTTCCACGAAGACGTGGGCCACAACACCTCAGAGTGCTATAATTTGCGCAACCAGGTTGAAGCCCTGATAAGGGGAGGATGCCTGATTGAGTTCTTACAACAGGTCAGAGATAACATTAGGACTGGAAGGGAGGTACAAGCTGAAATCCGTGAAGACGCAGAAAATAGGAAAGAGGAACAGGCTGACTTAATGCAACAGATCCAGGTGATACACACTATCAGCGGAGGTCTTACACAGGCCGGCTTTTCCAATAACTCCCGGAAAAACTAGGCAAGAAAGATTCCCTGCATTAGGGAAAGCCAAGGGATCTTCGAAGTCAGCCTGAGCCCGACAGAACCTTCCCAGTCAGCGCAGATCATTTTTACCTGAAGCAGATGTCTTCAACACTGTGCAACCTCATGATGATCCCATGGTAATCACGATACAGATCACCAACTGTCTGGTCCATCGCGTGCTCATGGATACAGGTAGCAGTGTAGATATCCTTTTTAAGGATACCCTGGAAAAATTGAACCTGAAGCAACGTTGTTACAACAGATGTACCACTCCGCTTTACGGTTTCACTGGAGATTCAATCATACCAGTGGGGTCGATGATCCTCCCAGTAATCATCGGAATCACCCCTCTCCAACAGAATGTTATGACCGACTATGTTGTGGTGGACACCCCATCGGCCTACAACGGCATCCTAGGGAGACCTTTCATGTCCTCCTTGAAGGGAGTCTTGTCCATATACCACAACGTCCTGAAATTCCCGGTTGGAACCAAAGTAGGAGAGGTATGCGGGAACCAGCAAGCAGCCAAGAAATGCTACGCAGTATCTGCCAATCCTACAGCCCTAGCGAAATAGTGTGTACAGGTGACATTAATCCAGGATGACATGGATACATCCCGGATAATCCAAGAGGAGAAGGAGATCGCGGAACATCCTGGGCATCCAGAGAGCGAACCTATTATGCCGTACGAGGAAGAACGGAGTAAGGAATGGGCCAGCGGGAAGCCCGTAGATAAACTAGAAGAGATACCCATCAGGAATGACGATCCCTCCAAGGTCGTCAAGGTCGAAGCCACCCTTGATCCAGAAGTAAAAAGAGGACTAATTGACCTTCTCATGGAGTTCAGTGACATCTTCGCCTGGAACCACGATGAAATGCCTGGAATCCTGGCATCATTGGCCGCCCACCTACTAGCGGTAGATCCAACAGTCAAGCCCGTCAAGCAGAAGAGGTGTCACTTCAACGCTGATAGGAACGCTGCGGTGCAGGAAGAGGTTGATAAATTGATTAAAGCAGGGTTCATCAGAGAAGTACGTTACCCTAAATGGATCGCCAATGTGGTCATGGTTACGAAGGCGAATGGGAAGTGGCATATGTGTGTCGATTACACTGACCTCAACCGGGCTTGTCCGAAGACAGTTTTCCTTTACCAAAGATCGACCAGCTGGTTGACTCCACGTCCGGAAATAAACTTTTGAGTTTTATGGACGCATTCTCAGGATACAACCAAATTGAAATGCACCCGGCTGACCAAGATAAAACCAGTTTCATTACTGGGCAGGGCTTATACTGCTACAAGGTGATGCCGTTTGGTTTGAAGAATGCGGGGGCCACATACCAACGGCTGGTTAACAAACTGTTCAAGCCCGAGATAGGAAGGACGATGGAAGTATATATAGATGACATGATCACGAAATCCCCAACCGCAAAAGAACATCAGGAAGACCTTCGTAAAACCTTCCTCATACTGAGATAAAACCAGATGCATTTGAACCCCTCCAAATATGCCTTTGGGGTAACGGCGGGGAAGTTTCTGGGCTTCATGGTTCATGAGAGAGGTATAGAAGCCAACCCAGAAAAAATCAAAGCTATCTTGGACCTGGAATCCCCAACCTCGCTCAAGCAAGTACAGATTCTGACTGGACGGGTGGCGGCACTCAATAAGTTTATTTCTCGCTCCACCGATAAATGTCTCCCTTTCTTCAAGGCCATCAAACAAGGAAAAACATGAAGTGGAGCCAGGAGAGCGAACGGGCTTTTCAAGCTTTGAAAGAATACCTAACAAGCCCCCCATTGTTAGTCAAGCCGGTTCTCAGAGATGAGTTGCAGATCTACCTGGCCGTATCAAAAACTGCAGTAAGCGGGGCTTTGGCCAAGGATTGTAGAGACGGTTTTCAAAGACCCATATACTATGTGAGTCATGCTTTAACCAAATCATAAAGGAATTACATTCTCCTGGAAAAGCTCGCTTATGCTCTGGTGATCTCAGCGAGGAAACTCCGTCCCTATTTTCAAGCTCACACAATAGCAGTGGTGACGGACCAACCCCTCCGCCAATTTTTGCAAAGACCAGACTGTGTCTGGAAGGCTAGTCTTATGGGCCCTAGAGCTCACTCAGTTCGACCTAAAGTATAAGCCCCGGACTACAATTAAGGCACAGGCTTTGGCCAATTTCGTGGCAGAATTCTCAGCGATCCCAGATCAAGATGATCCCTCAGTATCAAATGAGGTCCCTAAGAAGATATCCGAGGTCGACAATTGGTCGGAAGGCTGCAAGCCATGGACCCTCTTTGCAGATGGAGCATCCGGGCAAGCCTGGGGAGGAGCTGGCATAGTTTTAATAGATCCGGAGGGGACCGAATTCTGTCACTATTTCAGATTCGAGTTTAAAACTACCAATAACGAAGCGGAATATGAAGCCCTCCTAGCCAGGATGAAGGTAGCCATAGAACTAAAGGCCGATTACCTGCAAATCAGGAGCGATTCATTGCTTGTTGTAAACCAGGTGACTGGGGTCTACCAAGCAAAGGGAGATAATATGGCTGCCTACCTAAATCCAGCTCAACTACTAAAAAGTAAATTTAAGGGACTCAAGATCGATCAGGTGCCTCGACACCAAAACAGTCGCGTAGATGTTCTGGCTAAAATAGCGGCGAACGGAGGCCAGTCCCTACCACGGGGAATTCCCCTCCAAGTAATCACCCAACCAAGCATAGCCACAAATGGAGAAATTTGTTCCATGGATCGCCTGCCTTGCTGGATGGACCCAATTGTCACCTACCTCCATGAAGGAGAGCTTCCCGAAAGGCCCTACCAAGCCCGAAGAATTAAGAGACTGTCAGTCCGATACTGTATGGTGGACGGGTACCTCTACAGGAGGGGCAGATCCCTCCCCTTACTTAGGTGCTTGCATCCCGATGATGCTAAGTGGGCATTGAGAGAGGTCTACTCTGGGGACTGTGGGAACCACATAGGTGGGGAAGCTCTAGCCTATTAGGTGCTTCGTATGGGGTACTATTGGCCGACCATCCACCAAGACGCAAAGAGTTTTGTGCAATCTTGTGAACCTTGTCAAAGAACTTAAAACTTGAACCACCAGCCACCCGAGCGACTATCGTCCCTCAGTTCACCTTACCCCTTTGCCATGTGGGGAATCGACCTAATTGGGCCACTCCCTACCTCTCCCAGACAGACGAAACATGTTATCGTGGCTATCGACTACTTCATAAGATGGGTCGAGGCAGGACCTCTTTCTCGAATATCAGAAAAGAATACAACCAAGTTCATCAAGACTAACGTGGTATGTAGATTTAGGACCCCTCTCATTATTATAGCCGACCTAGGGAAGCAATTCGACAACGCCCGGTTCAAAGACTTCTGCAAGGGATTAGGGATCGACCTCAGGCTCGCTTCAGTGGCTCATCCCCAGACTAACGTTCTGGTAGAATCCACCAACAAGACTATCAAGAAACTTCTAAAAAAGAAGCTACAGTAGAAGAAAGGTAAATGGGCCGAAGAGCTGCCAGAAGTCCTCTGGGCATACCGGACTACAAAGAGAACAACTACCGGGGAGACACCTTACTCCCTGGCTTTCAGGGTTGAAGCAGTCCTCCTCATCGAGCATAAATTAACCTCATTCAGGGTACAACACTTTGAGCCCGAAAGTAACGAAGTCAAGCTCCGGGCTAATCTAGACCTCTTAGAAGAAAAACAAGACCGGGTAGCAGATAAAGTAGTGATCTACCAGAGCAAGATCGCTAGATACTTCAACCAAAAGGTCAGAGCCCGGGAATTCAAAGAAGGGGATCTGATACTTAGGAAAGTGACCCTGAACACTCGGAAAAGGTCGGATGGAGTCTTAAGTCACAATTGGGAAGGGCCATATTTGATAAAGCTAGTTTTTCACAATGGAGCTTATAAACTCGAAGACATGGAGGGACGATCCATCGACCACACTTGGAATGCAGATCATTTGAAGAAATTCTACCTTTGAAGGGAGTTCTCAAGCAGACTACCCCCACTTAGTTTTCATTACAGACCCTAATAAAGATGTACTACATCTCGATCATCAATAAAGTCATTTTCCTTTTCTCTTCTATCTTTGTCTCTAACTATGTTCAACATTAGTGACTATACCCTTGTGTGGGAAACTCAACATAAACACCTTCGAGACCAGGAAATAGCTCGATAGCCCTCCTGATGCCTTGGTCGGGCTACCACCCCCAAGAAGGATCTGAGTGTAAGAGCATAGTTGCCCTCCAGATCTCGAGACTAGGAAATAGCTCGATAGCCCTCCTGATGCCTTGGTCGGGCTACCACCCCCAAGAAGGATCTTAGTGTAAGAGCATAGTTGCCCTCTAGATCTCGAGACCAGGAAATAGCTCGATAGCCCTCCTAATGCCTTGGTCGGGCTACCACCCCCAAGAAGGATCTGAGTGTAAGAGCATAGTTGCCCTCCAGATCTCGAGACCAGGAAATAGCTCGATAGCCCTCTTGATGCCTTGGTCGGGCTACCACCCCTAAGAAGGATCTGAGTGTAAGAGCACAGTTGCCCTCCAGATCTCGAGACCAGGAAATTGCTCGATAGCCCTCATGATGCCTTTGTCGGGCTACCACCCCCAAGAAGGATCTGAGTGTAAGAGCATAGTTGCCCTTCAGATCTCGAGACCATGAAATAGCTCGATAGCCCTCCTGATGCCTTGGTCGGGCTACCACCGCTAAGAAGGGTCTGAGTGTAAGAGCATAGTTACCCTCCAGATCTTGAGACCAGGAAATAGCTCGATAGCCCTTCTGATGCCTTGGTCGGGCTACCACCCCCAAGAAGGATCTGAGTGTAAGAGCATAGCTGCCCTCCAGATCTCGAGACCAGGAAATAGCTAAGTAGCCCTCCTGATGCCTTGGTTGGGCTATCGCCCCAAAATATATATATATATATATATATATATAAAATGTTTGTTTTCGTGTGTAGGATCAAAATCATCATAATTCCCTACGCGAGTCTTAATTGTTACTACAGATGTCACTCTGGATCCTATTCAAGACCAGAAATAAAATAAGAATTCTCAAAAGCGATTCGATTTCTCATTAAGGACAAGGGTAGCCTATCCCCCGATAAGGCTACATCCACCAAACGGGGAGCCCAACCCCCGAGCTCGGGCTATAAAAAAAAACTAATAAGGGCAAAACGGGGTGCCCACCCCCTTTTTTCCGGGCAATCAATCAAAAAAAAAAAACAAGTCATGATGAACTGTTTCAAGCTTTGGGACTTTCTTGGCTCTCCTCCGATGGCCCTCCTCCTTCTTGCTGATCTTAGCCATCAACCCCAGCTACAGATAGCTGTCCATCTTGGTTATCCTCGCCGACCGCTCCACCATTTAGAGGCTCCATTTGTTGATCAGCAGGATCTTCCTCCAAAACCTCATTAATCACGTCCATAACCTCAGGCGGGATAGCCGCATCAAGAAGGGCAGCCATGGACCCCGTCTGCTCCTGTCGACCTCCATCTCTGTTAAAGGAGGATCCTCAGATGGGCTCCTAACCTCTTCACCAGCTCACGACTGGTCCTCCTCTGATCGAGAGGACAACACTTTACTGGAAGACTCCCCTAGACCTGAGGTAGTAAAGGTAGGAAGAGGAAATGGAGGATCTGTTTGGGCGGGCTATTTCCCAACACCAGCTTGGCTCGAAGGGACCACCCTGTCGCCTTCAGGGCGAGATAGCTCGGCAGCCTTGAGTATTATTTCCTTTCTATCCCAGCCGGCAATAGAAGACAAATCAAAAGGAGGAAGAAGACCTTCCACGGCCTGAAAGGAAGCATAGAAATATCCGTCTCTGAAGGAGGTCTCCGCGTCAGCTTGCAGCTTGGTTACCTGAGTAATCAGAGACTGACTCTCGAGTTCCAACTTTTTAGCCTCAGATCTCCAGGAATCCCACTGTCTAGCCCGTCGGAGAGATTGAAGACGCTCCTGATCATAAGATTGCTTCATCCTATCATGATCGTAGCGAAGCTTAGCCATCTCGACCTCGATCTTTCCTTGGCTGGAAGTCATCTCTTCCACTAAAGACTGGGCCTGCTTGAGCAATTCCCTGGCTTTCTCAGCTTCGGCTTCGGCTTTTACAGCCCGGTCGTGGAGGAGGGCTACCTGCTGGCCCCATCGCAACATTAAACTTGAAGGCCTACAAAATACAGAACCCGAGTTAGAAACTGAACGAATTAACAAGAATAGCACGAAGGAAATACAATTACCTCAGCTAAAATAGCAGACCCCTTGGTAACAAGGACGTCCACAGGCATGGAAGCCATCTTGGAGATCCCCCCGCCAGGACAAGATGCTTTGAATTGATCTAGGACTTCATCCCGCGCTACCGAGCTCGTCTGAGGCCGGTAGCGGTTGGAAGGAACCCTCACGACACCTTTCCCAGAAACCTCTGAGGCTTTGGTTGTTGGAAGCGCAGCAGAATCAGGAGTTTGAGTTGAGGGGGTAGCAGCTTTAGCGACCACAGCCGAAGGGACAGAAGCAGCCGGACCAGCCACCTGGGGAGCTTTACCTAAAGCCCGGAAAGCCCGCGAAGCAAGAGTAGCCATCTTGGACCCAGCTGGAGAGATAGATGAAGCAAGAGCAGGTTCGACCCCAGTGGAGGGAAGAGAAACTCTACCTTGAGGAGAGCGTGAGACGTGGCGCGTGGCCGGTTCCATGACAAAAACTGTGAGTAAGCAGATTAAAAAGGAAAATGTTAGAACCAAGCTGAGTAATAAGGCAAAGCAACTCAATGACACTTACGAGGAATAGAGTCTGAGATCCGTAAATATTTTTTCACCCTACGAGAATCAAAGGCTTCAACAGTAGGGAACTTCAGGATCAAATAGTTCCTGGCTAGAATAGCCTTCAAGACAGCTTCAGACTCAGAAGGCAGGGAGTCCCGGTCCCATGAGGGCTTGTCACTGAAAGTCGTGGGAACCTCGAATTCATGCCCTCCAATGAAAATAGAGCTCCCCCAGTCATCCCCCGTAAGAATCCATTCTTCTTTCCAAGCGGGGTCCTTCTTCGAAGCACCAGGAATGATGAAGTTGAGCTTGTTCTTGGCCTTGGCATAGAACTGGCCTCGAGGAGCGCCAGACAGGCTCCCAATCTGGAAGAGATAGGCTAGCTCCTCTGCACCCGGCTCCCTAGTCACCTTACTCATCTGACATTGTTCCCTCTATAGTACAAGGAAACCAATTAGATGCCTCCAGAAGCCAGGCATCAACTGGAGGGGAGCGAGTTGGATGGCGTTAAGAGCCCGCCGAAGAGTCAGATGAAGGGGAATCCTGACCTCGTTCTCAAGAGCGGCCACATGAATCGGAAGCACGCCTTTAGGGGGGTTGAAGAACTCGTAATTTTTTGGAGGCACCGAGATGGATACGCTGTCAGGGATGCCAAACTTTGACCTCAAGCGGTCAATCGAGACCGGGTCAATGATGGAATCTGGGAAAACCCGAAAATCATAAGAAGGGAGCCTCTCCACAAGGGGACCAGGAGCCGAGACCCGATGCTCCCCCGTAGCGTAACCGTCCGCTTCTTTGTCGGAATCTTCAGCGACAATATCCAAAGGATGGTCAGGATGGTTAGAAAACCTAGTCCCAATGGATATGTTCCTACTTGGCCGCCGACATTGTGAGGTGGGCGGGGAATCGTCGCCGTCAGAACTCCTCCTAGCCTGTTTCCCCAGAGTAAAACTGACGACCTCCTCACCGTCGATTATGGAATCAGCTGAATCGCGGTTGGTTTTCGACATAGTAAAAGCCAATAAGGATGAAGAATGAAGAAAAAAGCAAGCTTGGAGGAAAGGCTGTGAAAATATTTCTTAGCAAAAAAAATTTTAGTTCGAGAGATGTGAGGAAGACGAGGAGAAAAATAGATATATATATATATATATAGGCAGAAGGGCAACAGCACGAGCTACCGAGATACTCGTTTGGTAACGGTAAAAAATCTCGGGGACTACAGTAACATAACCGGATTAAACTCAGAAGCAGGTTAATCATCTCACGCCACATCACTTACGCAGTTAAGAGAGAGATCTCCCTAAGATTCTGGTAACGGTAAAAAGTCTCGGCGACTGCCGTAACGCAATTAGATTAATTCGGAGATAAATTAGTCGGTTCGCATCACGTCACTCTAATGAGGAAATTTCCCCAATATTTCGATAACGGTAAAAAGAGGAAGATTTCCCAAGTAAAGTAAAAATCTGACCCCACCCCAAGCTCGACGTCTGGTGTTCAAGTCAGAGGGGACTTCTGTTAATAGCCAAAATTGGCTAAGGACCAAAGAAAAATTTTCCACCTCCAGACCTGGTTTCAATACCCAAGAGTTTCCACCAGGAGACCATTCTATCTAGAGCCGAACTACGATACCACCCCAGGAACAAGGGCGGGCACCGGAAACATCTGGGATAGAGGCCGGAACGATCAGATCTAGCCCGCATCACCAAAACTAGAAGTTCCCCGAAGTCGAGGTCACCTCGTAAATGCTCCGGAGACTCACCTATTCCTCGTTGACATATGAGAATATCCCTAGAAGGCCGCACCTAGCTTCGAAAGATCAAGGGAAGCCACACCTAGCTTCGAAAGGTCAGGGGAAGCCACACCTAGCTTCAAAAAGGTCAAGGGAAGCCAGATCTGGCTCCTAGCTGGATGAAACTTCTCATATATCGAGGTCGGAACACTAATCGACCTCACTAGTTGATGCACCACACCATGCCATATTCAACGACCTCTATAAAGGATCATGCTGTAAAGATACGAAAATACACTGGATCATATCTGAAAACGTTACCTAGAACAAGTAAGAGAATCCAAAGAGGAAACAAACTGATCTCCACCAAGATATTCTCAATTCGGCTATTAACTCAAAGTCAATGACATTGAAGCGAGAAATCCCGCCCGATAAGGAGGGGAGAGACTGAGAAAATCAAGGGAGAATCAGTTGATTTAACCTACAAAACTATGTATAAATAGAAAGAAAGAAAAGGAAAATAGGAGACTACTATTCGACAGGCATACGAAAAATACTCAACCATACCTTAGAGAGAGTGGAGAACAAATATAAAGAAATTTGTATTTGTACACCATGCACGTTCAATAAAAATACTCTTGCTTTCTTTTGGGTGAATTGTATCATTATTCCTTGTCACTTTATAAATCATCGCTACACATATGATCAATCTTGGCCACCACCTACGTGGTAGTGGTCTCGAGGGTGTTAACTGAGATTTCTTGCCTCGAGCAAAATTTCCGTTAACAAGTACCATATGTATCCATTTGCTTGCATCTCTCCTATCCTCCATTTTATATTTATCACTTTAATCACCATTCTCATCTCTTCATGTTCTCTTATTTTTATTATCTTTATTTTCATGCTTTCTCTTTCTCACACACTCAAATGCTACACTTCATACACACTATTCCCACCATTGCCGTGTTCTTATTTATATTGCTTTTAATAATCACTAAAACGAGAGACAATCGATGGATGACACCTCCCTGTGGACGATACCTTTCGTTTACCGCTTTACTAAGCTTTCAAAAACTTTAGAGCACATTGCGTAAGACTTTTTATAAATTTTTTTTTTGATCCGCAATTTGGTAACGACATAAAAAGTGAGTATCACTGACCGGAGGTTGGCGGGATGAAAAACAGCATGAAGTTGAGTCATGGGTGTGTTTAGAACGCCATTTGGGTGTATTCTAGAACGATATTGGGGTGTATTCAGCACCTTATGTTTTGTCTTTTTCTAGAGTACATTTAGAAGTGGGCCGGGGGTATTTAAAAGCCCATATCATCACCAAATGAAACACACAGTTTCATTAATGAGGTGGCAAGAGCTGTTGGTGAATTAAATTTAGGCCCTTGTACTCTTCCAAAATCACAACAACTTAAAACGTTCCTTAACGTTTACACTTCTACCCCTGATTCTTCTAAAATTACACCAACCTTTCTAAATCTTCATTTTTACTTGAAACACTTATTTTAACATATTAAATATCCAGTTTTACCAGAGGAATAAGCACAAAATAAAAAGAATTTAGAAATTGTATGACCTTAGTCGAAGAAGGACATGCTACATAAATGGAAGCAATCAGAGATTATTTGGAGAAGAAATCCTCCCTAAGGATCCAATGGAAGCAAACAGGATCAGATACAGAGCCACCAGGTACATAATAATCGGGGTAGAGTTACATAGACACTTCAAAGGTGTGTCAGACGAATCGAGGTTGGTAAACATCCTAAAGAGCATACATAGCGGGGTCTGTGGGAATCATAATAGGGCCCTTAGATCACAAAACCCTTAGACAAGGATTCTACTGACCAAACCTATTTAAGGACACCCAGCGAATGGCAGAGAAGTGTAAGACCTGTCAAAGGATCACAAATGACATCAAGCGACCATCTGAGCAGTTGAAGAACCTGACCTCTCCATGGCCATTTGCAATGTGGGGGCTCGATCTGATCGGCCGAATGCTGAGCACAACTAAGTAGGGAGCAAGGTATGCCATCGTGGCAGTAGACTAATTCATGAAGTGGGCTGAAGTAGAGGCGTTTGTGTACATAACTGAAGCCCACACTACCAGCTTTGTGAAGAATAACATCATCTATAGACTTGGGAATTCGGACACGATCATCACCAATATTGGAACCCAATTTGACAGTAATAACTTTAAAGAAATGTGCGAGATGTACAATATCAAGAACTATTACGTAACACCTACCCTCCCACAGACCAATGGGTAGACCAAAGTTGTAAACAAGATCATCAAGCATACCTTAAAGGCCAAGCTTGATACCAAGAAGGGAAACTGGCTAGACAAACTACATGAGGTGCTCTAGGCATACCAGACCATAGAAAAGACAACAATGGGTGAGACTCCTTACTAGTTGTCATTCGGGACCGAAGCAGTCATCCCTGTTGAGGTAGTCTACACCTTTCAAAAAGTTCAACTGTACCAATCAGAACAAAATATGGGCATGTTGGAGCAAAACCTAGATGAACTTGAAGAAAGAAGAGATTTGGCGTGTATGAGAAACAAGACCTATCAACAGAGGGCATCTATATATTACAACTCACACGTTCAGATAAGGAGATTCCAACTCAGGAACCTTGTCCTAAGAAGAGTGTCTCTGAATACAAAGGCTAAAGCAGTTGGCTCTTTGGCAAACCAATGGGAAGGATCCTATTGTTAGGATTATGCTCAATAGCAAGAGTGTAATATTGTATTTGACAATCTTTTCATATTAATAAAGTGATTTCTAGTTTAACAAATCTTATAGCATTTATAGTTTAATTATTATAATTATAAAAAGTAAATAATCATAAGGTCAAAAGACTATGAGAAAAGAACAATTTTTCGTACATCTGGATATGTATGAGGTAGAAACAATTCTTTAGTTAGTCTTGAATAATATTCACAACTTAAGATAAAGGTTGGGCGCCTTTATCTTGTTAAAGTTGTAGATTCTTTTGCTAGCATTTGAGTGAGATCAAATGTGTTATGATGAGTCTAAAATCATCAAAGTGTGGTGTCTTTCGGCAAAAGAATCTAGTGCACTGGGTGCATTGAATAGGATCGTAGTGAAATACTTTATCCAGAACCGTCAATGGATATAAGTTTTCACTTGAAGACAATCGAAAAGTCTATCTCAATCTTGAGATAAATGATGAACTTATGGTTGCAAGTGTTATCATTTGAGCTATCAATGAGTACGATTATATATCATAGTCTATCCAAGATAGTTTGGTGGTATTCACTTGTTAATCGATAGAGGACTTCATTATATATACGGACATCGTGGCTCCATTTATTAAATAAGAGTAGAATATCATCATATGGATGTTTTGAGGCATTGGATATTAAATCTTAACGTTAAGTTTTCAATAGTGTCTATTGAAATATGGATTCTGGACAAGTCAAAATATCCACTCTCAAAATGTGGTCATATGGGTAAATATGGTAACTTGGAGAGCTATAGGCGGTCTATGAGCTCTTAGCGATTACTGATATTCTGCACGAGAATACACTATCTCCATTAAGATTGTCTAGGGTAAGAATGAGCAATATTAACTTATTCTATCTTTATTTAAGAGTTCAATTTTAGTTCTTTAGTGGAATGAACTAAAATTAATAGATCAAACCTAAGTGAATCATTTGTTGATTGTGATTAGGTTATGTCTATTGAAGCTTAAATTTAGATAGCCCGCCAAGATCCCCAATTCACATGAACTTGCATAGATCACTTGATATATTCTACCGGACCAATTTATGGGTCCATCTAGAATTGTATTAAGGCATGTGGACTTGTTTCTTTTAGTAAGAATGGGTCTAGTTCACATGTGGACTTTTTACTAAGGTCCAATGGATTTAATAAAATAGAAAAAACAATATTGGCCCTTATATATTGGCTTGGGCGGCAAGGGACTATTTGTTAGTCTTATATATTGTTTTCATTTTGTTATTTAATTAAATGGAAATTAATTAATTAATTAATTATTTATTTATTTAATTAAAAGTCAAAATCTTTTTCTAACTAGGAGAAAGATTTCTAGTGTCATACTATTGTTGGTAGTATAATAAGTATCAAAGACTATATTTGATAAGTAGATAAATAAAAGTATTTTATTTATCTAGTCAAATTAGGAACCTTTTGATGTAGTCACAATTTTTATATTTAATAATTTATTATTGGATAATACATTCATGAGTTGGAATAAGGTTAAAACTCAAAGTTGATAGGAGACTTAGAGAAGAAGTAATCCTACTTGTGTGAGGATTTGACTACAAGGTAGAAATCCTACTTGACTAAGGATTAGGCCTTCACCTATATATATATATATATTATTAAATTCATTTTTGAATAGTAGTTAAAAAAAGTTTTTTTTTTTTAGAGAAAGAATTTTTTATTCTCTTGCTTTTGAATAAAAAAAAAACTTTCAACTCAAGAAAGCGGTGTATTGAATTCGGCCAAAGAGAAGAGAAAAGGGGAATGTTTTTGTTTTCGATAGTACACTAGTATCCTTTATGTCAAAAAAGATTTTGTGTACAAAATTGAATCTGGTTCACGCGATTTTCAATCAAATAGATTGATAATTCACAAGTGACCGGACGTTCTTGGGTTTTCTCTTGAAGGATTATTATGACTAACAAAGAAGAAGATTTTGTTTGTTTCATCCTCAGGTATACAATTAAAGAAAGGGAGCCCACACTCCTAGGTGATTCACGTTCGTGATTGGATTGGAAGATCTTGCGGATCCAATTCAACGCTAGTTCAATTGTCACGAGAAAATGGTACGATACTTTTGATTATATGTCAACTAATCTAGGGCTAAAGTTCTTTCTTTTAAAGGAAATTTTTTTAAAATATACCACCCAATTTTTCGCTTACGCCACGTTTTGAACCATTTTTTTCCCTACACCTATCAAGTGGTCGGTTTAGCCGAGCATGGAGCATATCGCCTAGCCCGACCAAAATAAGGAGAGTTATCCCGACCATGCAATACCCAGTACTTAAAGACCTACCACCCTTAGGGGTATATATCTTTCATTTTCCTATTGTTACTTAGTATTAGATTAGAATGATTGTTATTTTTTATCTTTGTTAACCGAAAATTTGCTCGTGGTGAGAAATCTCAATTAACACTCTCGAGACCACCACCACGGAGGTAATGGCCAGGGTCGGATATACTTTATACCTAGCTTGTTCAGATGATAATTTAAAATGCTAATATTGGTACCATCGAAAGAGAATAAAGATCATTTTATTATCAATGATATCTCATGTACAAAAATCTCTCAAATGCTCTCCATTTCTGTAAGATGTAGTAGGGTGGTTGTCGTATGCTTGTCGAAAAGTAGTCCCTTTTTTTCTTCTTTCCCCTCATTTATACATAGTTTTGGTAGGTTAAATTTGTGATTCTCCCCTTGATTTTCTCAATCTCTTCCCTCCTTATCGGACGGGATTTCTCATTTAAAGGTCATTGACTTTGTGTTAATTGACAAGAACCTTTTTCCCTTATGTCGTTTTTTAAAAGATCAGTCCATCAATAATATTTTAAGAAACCTCACTAAGCCTAAATCAGTTTGAAAACGTAAATATAGTGGCAAGTGGGTGTCGTCCACAGGGAGCGGAGTTAGCCAAATTAGTTAATGCTAAAGCAATGGTATGTATATATATATAATAGCAAAACATGAATTGGTGAAAATGTAGATTGTGAACCAACTCTAAATAATACTAAATTAAATATGTAAATAGAATGAAAGGGGAATATGGAGTGAAGGATATATAGATGATGGAAACTAAGGAGTTAATGGATTCGAAAGCAAATACTGGGCAATGCAACAAACTTGTCAATAGCACGGCTTTTCAAGGTAACCGACCTAGGATGTATAGAGTCGGTTATTTATCCCTAGAAGGTGGCCAGCCTAGGATGTATAGTGCGGACCACCTATTAGGGATTAATCCTTGTAAACTACCAACCTAGGATGTATAGAGTTGATTGTTTACCGGATTCTAGAAATGAAGCTCGTCTACCTAATATTGACTCAACCGATTAAAGATAGTCACCCTAGGATGTATAGTGATGACTTCTAACTCTCTCACGGTTCCGACCTAGGATGTATAGTGCCGGAAACACGATCGAGGTTAGATTAAAACCGCAGTTTAAGAGTCAGAATTCATGACTTTCCGTCCATTCCTTAGAGCATTAAACAACTAAACATCATGTATATCTAGATGGAATACTCATACATAATACAAAGACATCTTGCAAAGATCATGTATCTACACAAGAAATCAATGATAAACATTCACAACAAGAATAGATCAATGGAAGATAGACATGAATATCAATATAATATCAAGTTTATGTACAAGCCCAATATTAAACTAACTACTCCATCAACCCCTTAGAGGGGATTTAGCTACTCATTACACCTAGGAAATCAGTAGAGAGGAGAAAGAAATAACCCTTGGAGAACATCTCCTTCCTTGAAGTGGCTTCAATCTCCTAACTTCCTTGAAGTTGAGTAGAGAATGTGTGGATGAGAGGTAGAGAGAGAAACTAGATCTTAGAATGTCTAATCTGCCTAAAACGGAGTTAAAAGCTCCTTAAAACGTTTCTATACTTTTCTATTTATACTAAATACAAAAATAGGTCACTTAAGCTTTGAAAATCAGACTGGCGCGCTCGAAGTGCGGGTGGAGTGTGGGTGATTTACCCGCACTGTACCCGCACTATATGGGTTGTCTGCAACTTCAGTTCTCGGAGCATGGCAGGAGTGCTGGTGGAGTGCGGTTGAATTACCCGCACTGTACCCGCACTTGGAGTCGCACTGTGGTCGCACTGTGATCGCACTTCCCTGTCAGGTGAAAGATCTACCTTCTGTCTTGAGCCAAAGTGCGGGTATAGTGCGGTTGGATGACCCGTACAGTACCCGCACTCTAGTGTCAGGTGCAATATTCTCTTTTGTTCTTGATACAAGTGCGGGTAGAGTGCGGTTAGATGACCAGCACAGTACCCGCACTCTGATGTCAGGTACAACTCTGCTCTTCTGTTCTTGATACAAGTGCGGGTGGAGTGCGGTTGGATAACCCGTACAGTACCCGCACTCTGATGTCAGGTGCAACTCTGCTCTTCTGTTCTTGATATAAGTGCGGGTAGAGTGCGGCTAGATGACCCGCACAGTACCCGCACTCTGATGTCAGGTGGGTGATCAGCTTCTCTGGTTTGGCATTAGTGCGGGTGGAGTGCGGTTAGCTGACCCGCACTGTACCCGCACTTTATCTCTATACTTGCACTCTTCCCCGGCTTTGCACATGAGTGCGGCTGGAGTGCGGTTGCGACCCGTACGGGACCCGCACTTGGCCCGCACTGTAGAGGTGTTTGTGCTTCTTTTTCTGCTGGAATCACCACCATATGCTTCCAAACCTGTCCTTACAGCATTTCCTATAAATAAGCATAAAACAACCCATGAGAGATACAAAAACACCCGAGAACAGAACAAAAGGTAAGGATCTGAGGGCCTAAATATACAACATATTTGGCCCGATCAAACACCCCCAAACCAAACCTTTGCTCGTCCTCGAGCAAATCAATTCGAAAAATAAGACGCCAACTGAAATCAAATTCTACATACCTAAACAGTCAATTAACCATGCCGCAAGTCCAATGTGTGATATGATACAAATAAGTGCGATAGAGAGGAGGAAAGCATATGCACAAGATCAAGAGCAATTTGGAGACACCCAAGGGAGGCTCGTACGAACACAAATCCCACACCTAAAGGCATTCATGAATTTAAGACCACTTACTCTTATACCCTGAGCATAATTCGCTTCAATTCTAAAGCTCACATGGATCCTCTCTTTTCTTTCCTTAAGAGTCCTAAGTTCCACACAACAAGTATGCAAAGAAGATTTTTGCATAAGATTTAAGCAATGAACTATCCTAGGAACGAGTCACCATGCCATGGATGCGAAAGATCGTGCTTCAACCTAAATTCCCAAACTAGACTTACATGGATCAAATAGGGCTTTTAACCGGTTATAGTGTGGCTGTGGGGTTGAATGAGTTTACACAAACAATATGGAAATTTAGGAGTTCAAACTCACCAATCATGCTAGAATATACCTCTACTCCCACACCATGTTCTTTTCTTACCTTAAATTCACCCCTCTAGTAACCATTTAACCCACATTTTTGTGTCTTTAATGTTGCATTCTATTTGGGTGTTTTTAACATAAAACACTCTCATTATGGCACTTCAAATACAATCTTTCTTTAAATTTTTCTTTTGATAATTTCCCAATTGCAATGTTTGTACTCCATTTGAGTTGTTACCATATTCCCTTTCTTAGGCATTTAGAGTGCATAATTTACCCTTTTCTTTCATATTTTCAACATTTATCTCCTTTTACCCACTGTGGGACCATTTTAACCCTTTTCATCACTACCATTTCCCATCCTAACATGATTAGTACAAGGGTAGGCATGTGTTTAGGCTATTGGGTATATGGTTGAATGTGGTACCAAATGAAAGGGTAAGTGTTTGGCCTCAACTTGGCTTTGGAGCACACAATATGGTAAGTGGTGTTTAGGCTATAGAGGTACTTCAATAAACATGCATTCCCTACTATCACTTCCACAACCATCTAAAAAGAGAATGAAAGCATCCATCACGCATTCACAAAATAATGCAAGTCCTATGGCACATGACATACATGACGAGAGGCGTATTTAAGAATAATCAATAATGCACTCAGAAAACGCACTTTCATGCTTGTGTTTGTGATCTCATGGGTATCTCCACTATTAGAACAAGACATGGGAACAATGAGTCCCCAATACTTCATACCAACGGGTGGGACTAACCCATGATGGTGCAAGCTAAACCTCAAATGGCACCAAACTATATCACAAGGTCAGAGCACATATAAGGAACTCGTCAAAAGCACACTCTAGAGGCATCATATCCATACTGGATTACAGTTTGAAAAATGGACAAGCGACAAAATTGAAAAATTGGACTGAAAAATGTACACGGCGGAGGCGTGATGCACCCCCAAACCAAAACTCAACAATGTCCTCATTGTTGGAAAGAATAAGCATAATTGCGATAAATGGCGGAATGAGGGATCAACACCCCCAAACCGAATCTAGACATACATACAAACATGCGCATTCAAAATAACAAAAAACTAAATTGAAATCGAAAGTAGAAAACTCCCTTTGAAAGGAAGATTGTTCGATGTCTGTGTGTGTTGCTGTGTGCTTCCCAAAGATGTACAACCTAGCTTAAATCCACACAACAACTCTACCAACGAATATTAAATGCGAAAAGAGAAACAAAATAAGTCTACGCCGTTTAAAAGAAAATACAAATACAAATACAAATAATAAAAGTTCTGAATAACAATAAAGAACAAAAATGGATGGTCAATCACTGTCTGAAAACTCCCTCTCTGGTTCGCTAGTGATCCCTTTGCCCTTGGGGTCGATCTCTGATCGGATCCGCTCTTCATGCTCCCCCCTGGATCTCTCCATAGCATCTCTGAGCTCTGCCCCATATGGGTCAATGTCTGGACCCCCTGAAGGAGGTGAGAAAGCAATTGGCCTCTTCTTTTTCTGTGGATAACTCGGAAGACTGAGTGCCTCCCTCATGTCCGTGAGGTTGCCCCAAATGTCCGTGAAGTACTCATTTGCTTCCGCCCTGCTCTCAGTGATCTGTCTTCTGTTGTCGGCGACCTCGGTCCTGAGGTTCTCTAATCCGGTCAGCAAAGTCTGCCAAGGGACCTCTCCATATGTCTCCTGCTGGGGTAAGGAAGCAGCGGGCCTATAATCACCATAATCGATGTAAACCGGCTCCATATCTGGTGGTTCCAGGATGTCTTCCGACTGCCTGCTCGTGCTGCCCCCTCGAGCAGGTTTTCACCTCTCTGTTCGGACCCTGACACCAGAGGGGTCCCGCTCTCAGACCTGGTCGTTCCATGTGAATCGCCCAACTGGCCCCAAACCATATTCGAAAGGGTCGGATCCGAAATCCACTCCGGCAGTTCTGCAGAATGCGGTGATGAGGCTAGGGAAGATGAGTGGCTGCTTGTCCACCCTGACCCCTCCCATCTCAAGGATTTCTCGTTTGACCAGAAAGCCGATGTCAACCAACTGATTCTGCAGTATACAGTACAGGATCATGGCTGTATTGAAGTTCACTGAGGTCCTGTGCTTTCTGGGGATCAAGGAGTGGGAGATGAATACATGCCAGAAACCCAACTCACTCCTTAAGTTGGTGTGCTTCATACGGTGATCAGGGGCCACCCAAAAATCCATCGGACGGATCACTAACTGATTTGCAAAGTCCACATTTTAGGTCACAAAAAATTCGCTCCAAGTCACCCCTTGCCTTAGACGTCCGACTGCTTCGGGATCAACAGGAAGCTCAGTCCGATAATATCTATTGATGTCTGCTATAGTCATACGGACTTCTACCCCTCGGACCAGAACTGTACTAGAGCGCTGAAAAGTTTCCGCTACCATCCCAGCAAAGAACTCTTCGACTATACGTCGACAATACATCGAGGGGGGGCTAACAAAGGTTTCCCATCCCCTTGCTTCAATCATTTGAGGAATTGGGGTCCCCTCCAGCTCTTCAACCGCTATCCCCCTCTCCACCACTATGTCTCGCTCCCTGAAATAGTCTAAACGTTCCACGAAATCCGGGTGCCTGATGCACAGTGGTGGAACTTGGGGGCCTCTCCTCGGTCGTCGTTCGGAACCCTGACTGCTTTGCTTAGGCGTTCTCCTAGGTCTACCTGACATCTGCACATTAAACACAGCTTTAAGGCAATATTCGGATCAAAGAAACAGGAGGCTATGATGCAGGGATTTGAAAGGACAAAAATTCTGTCAAGAGGATAAAGTGCGGGTGGAGTGCGGGTGACTGACCTGCACTATACCCGCACTCTAACCCGTTTCCAGACACCAGCAAATGCAGAGTTCAATTCATGCATACATCTCAAAATCCCAGTTCATCATCGAACGAATCAACAACAAAATGACTCTAACTCATATATAGGCGTCCATTCAACCATATATAAACCCTAATTCATAATTTGAATATCTAAATGCAAAAGAAAATCAATGTAACAATTAAACCATCACATGCATAATTAGATAACACCCATCATTTCATTCTCTTAGATATTAGTAAAGGCACAAACAAAAGTTCAAAACCCCTAACTAATGAAGTTCATGCATAGAGGAAAAGAATTTTGTGATAGAGAGGGTTAGGGTTTGGATTGGAGAGAAATGTAATGAAATTAAAGTAAGAATCCGTACCTTGGTTGCAGAAAAATCGAAAACGTGGCACACACGGAATACCTTTAGTTGAAAAGAGGGAAAATTTTTGAAGTTTGCGGTTGGTTTTGTTCTTTTGTGGCAAGTGGAGCCCTAGAGAATGACAGGTATATATATACAGCGCGAAAAAAGTGCGGGTGGAGTGCGGGTGATTTACCCGCACTTTACCCGCACTCTATTACCTGATGCCTTCAGAGTGCGGGACGAGTGCGGGTGACTGACCCGCACTCTAACCGCACTGTTCCCCTGGACAGACTCCTGAATTCTGGCCTGCAACTGTATCTGCACCAAAACAATCTCAAACAGCCTCAAAAGTTAACAGCAACAAAACTAACCATCTGAAAAGTAAAAACAAAAAATACAAACAATATAATAAATTCAAAAGCGAGTGCAATGCACTCAAAGTGGGACCTGGTCGACCAAAGGAGGTTTGACCGGAATGGGGAGCGCATTCAACTTGGCCACCCAAACCGGTGCAACATGCCTATGCATTGCATCTCTCCCCACTGTCCTCATGTGTCCAACTCGGTCCTTTCTAACCCATATTTGTTTAACCTTTGATGGGTTCATCCTAGATCCTACTCTACTTGCTTTTAATCTTTGGAAACTAAAGCAATAAGCTTTAGTGTGCCCTCTTTTGGCACAAAAATAACAAGTAATAGGGCGGTTAGGGAAACTCCCTGATCGATTGTCGGCTCGGGCCACTTTCTGTTGTCCGAATCGGAGGGACTTGACATTTTTTTTCCATTTCAGCGAGTTGCTCTATCAAGTCACACTCCTTGACCTTGGCCCGCTTCAACTCATCATCTTTCATGTTCAATTGATCTTGCACTTCCCTTACCGCTTTTTCGGACTCCTCCATACCAAGTTGAAGTTTCCTTGTCCTTCTCCCATAGTCTTCTTCAAACTCTTCTGAGAGCGTTGCCAATGCATCTAAGTTCTTGAAGGCTAACTCCTTTTTGGTGGCAAGCTCCACTACTTGCTCATTCAACCTGTTGTTGACTGATGAGAGATCCTGCAATTTTGCCTTCAACTGTACAGTCTCTGTCTTCAGCAAATAAACCTCTAGTTTGAGCTTCGTGTTGTCTCGCTCAAGCTCACCCAATTGTTCGAAAAGTTCGGTATTTGCTACCTCCTCTTCTAATTCTGATTCTTGCCTCTCCTTGATGCAGTCTTGGTTTCCCAATTCCATCTCCTTGACACCCTCAAAGGCTTGCACAAGGGTGAGCACCCGGCTCCTTTTCTTTCTGGAAAGTGGTGCCTCCAAGGCTAAACAATCTCTGACTTGGCTTGTTCTGGGGGGTATTACCTTGAAGTTCACACTCTTCCCTCCACAGCTGAAGGAAATATCCCTAGAATATATATCAACCACCATACTTGTTGTCGCCATGAATGGCCTCCCCAATAGTAGTTTCTAGTCTCTACCACTGGATTCTCCTCTTTTGCAGTCCAACACAACAAATTCTGCTGGCACCATCAAACCGTGCACATTCACATATATTTGGTCCACGATACCAACTGGGGTGACGGGAGAATTGTCCATCATAATGAGAGTCTGGGAGGTGGGCTTGATTGACTGAATCTTCAGCTGTTCGTAGACCTCTAAAGGCATCATATTGATGCTAGCCCCCATATCAAGGACCGCTCCCATCATTGGTGAATTCTCAATCTGTACCTCTATGACGAAACTCCCCGGGTCTTCAAGTTTAATGGGGGAGCCTATGTTACTTCCCCTATCTTCTTTATCCGTGACCTCTACCATACTTACTTCGGTTTCCTCACCTCCTAACTGAACAACCTCTAACATGTTAACATGTTCATCGGAGCTTGATGCCTTCTCCTTGTTCTTCATCAATGCATCAAAAATCTGTGCCAACTGAGTTTCCATCTTCTTCAGTGACGCTCCATGACTGTTGGCTCTCTGATCATTGGACTGTATGTAAGCTGACATTCATTGCTCAGAGGCATGTAAGGTGTTCTTGAGGGCTTCCGACCCGATACCAACAGTTTTGATAACTGTACTCATTATCTCCTATAGAGACTTGTCCTTTGGTTGGCTAGCGGAAGCATGGGAATTGAAGTTGGATGGTGGGTTACTACTTAAACCTTCTCATTGATTGTTGTTGTTTCCCCTTTGATTGTATCTATTGTACCCCCGGTTTTGGTACCCTTGGTTGTTGTTTCCACCTTGGTAATTGTTTTTGCCACCTTGGTGAGTGGTTGCTCCTAGGTGGTTGTTGTTGGACCAAGACAAGTTTGGGTGATTTCTCAACCCTGGATTGTATGTATTCGAATATAGGTCATTCCTAGGCTGCCTTGGGAATTCTCCAAGGGCTTGGGCTTGCTCTTCCTGACTGAAATGTCCTTCTCCCCCTTCAATCTCCCCCATGACTTGACTAACTCCTTGGGAGGGCCCTGGTTTTCTGGTTATCAGCTCCTTCATTGCTTGAAGCTCCTTGTTCATTCTAGACATCTGGATTTGCACTTGGGTATCCTGACCCATTTCTATTCTTCCACCCCTTCTCACATGTGATGTCCTCTGTTGTAAGTTCTGGGAAATCTTCTCCAGAATGTCATAAGCTTCAACTGCCCTCTTGTCTGCAATGGTACCTCCGCATGCATTATCCACCATCATTTGGGTTATTGATGAAAGTCCACTATAGAAGGAGTTAACCTTCAGTTCTGGATGGTATGTATGCGGTGGCATTTGTGCTAACAATAAGTTAAACCTCTCCCATGCCTCATGGAATGGTTCACCGTCCTCTTCGACAAAAGAAGCTATCTTCAACCTTCGGTCTTTAGCCTTCTGTGACGGAAAATACTTGTTAAAGAAAACCTTGCAGACTTGGCTCCATGTCACCAGTGATCCCGGCCTCAAGTTCATGTACCAAGTCATGGCTGCATCTTTCAGACAATATTGGAAACACCTCAGATGAAGCTGCTCCCTTGTCAATACTGCTTGGTGAGCCATTACAGGGAAGGTTTCTAGGGTGGCTCCATATTGTTTCATAAATTGGAGGCAATCTTCGGTACTTCGCCCACTAAACGACGGTAGGAGGCTGATGTGCATAGTTTTCAACTCGTACTGCCTTGTTACATCATCCAGTACTATAGCAGTGGGCACATTCCCTACAAACGGGAGAGTGTACTCGCCCATGGTGAGGCCTAGCTCTTCATCCCCATGTACACTTCCCTCATTCTCTCGAGCCTGTTGCTCATTCTCTCTAGCATGCTGCTCATGCTGATTATGCTCGTCCATATTTCCCTCTAACTGCTCTATTATTCTACCCAACCGATTGATGTTATCGCTAACTGGCAACACTGTTCCTCTCAACGATCTTCATCCGTGCATATACCTAAAATCCTGAAATTTCACAACAAATAAAGCACAATGTAAACGAGGAACAGATAAGGCAGAGCAGGAATATTACTAGACTAGCCTTACTCATGCATAACTAATTAAACTAACATGCCGCTCCCCGGCAGCGGCGCCATTTGACAAGAACCTTTTTCCCTTATGTCATTTTTTAAAAGATCAGTCCGTCAATAATATTTTAAGAAACCTCACTAAGCCTAAATCAGTTTGAAAACGTAAATATAGTGGCAAGTGGGTGTCGTCCACAGGGAGCGGAGTTAGCCAAATTAGTTAATGCTAAAGCAATGGTATGTATATATATAATAGCAAAACATGAATTGGTGAAAATGTAGATTGTGAACCAACTCTAAATAATACTAAATTAAATATGTAAATAGAATGAAAGGGGAATATAGAGTGAAGGATATATAGATGATGGAAACTAAGGAGTTAATGGATTCAAAAGCAAATACTGGGCAATGCAACAAACTTGTCAATAGCACGGCTTTTCAAGGTAACTGACCTAGGATGTATAGAGTCGGTTATTTATCCCTAGAAGGTGGCCAGCCTAGGATGTATAGTGCGGACCACCTATTAGGGATTAATCCTTGTAAACTACCAACCTAGGATGTATAGAGTTGATTGTTTACCGGATTCTAGAAATGAAGCTCGTCTACCTAACATTGACTCAACCGATTAAAGATAGTCACCCTAGGATGTATAGTGATGACTTTTAACTCTCTCACGGTTCCGACCTAGGATGTATAGTGCAGGAAACATGATCGAGGTTAGATTAAAACCGCGGTTTAAGAGTCAGAATTCATGACTTTCCGTCCATTCCTTAGAGCATTAAACAACTAAACATAATGTATATCTAGATGGAATACTCATACATAATACAAAGACATCTTGCAAAGATCATGTATCTACACAAGAAATCAATGATAAACATTCACAACAAGAATAGATCAATGGAAGATAGACATGAATATCAATATAATATCAAGTTTATGTACAAGCCCAATATTAAACTAGCTACTCCATCAACCCCTTAGAGGGGATTTAGCTACTCATTACAACTAGGAAATCAGTAGAGAGGAGAAAGAAATAACCCTTGGAGAACATCTCCTTCCTTGAAGTGGCTCCAATCTCCTTACTTCCTTGAAGTTGAGTAGAGAATCTGTGGATGAGAGGTAGAGAGAGAAACTAGATCTTAGAATGTCTAATCTGCCTAAAACGGAGTTAAAAGCTCCTTAAAACGTTTCTATACTTTTCTATTTATACTAAATACAAAAATAATTCACTTAAGCTTTGAAAATCAGACTGGTGCGCTCGAAGTGTGGGTGGAGTGAGGGTGATTTACCCGCACTGTACCCGCACTGTATGGGTTGTCTGCAACTTCAGTTCTCGGAGCATGGCAGGAGTGCGGGTGGAGTGCGGTTGAATTACCCGCACTGTACCCGCACTTGGAGTCGTACTGTGGTCGCATTGTGATCGCACTTCCCTGTCAGGTGAAAGATCTACCTTCTGTCTTGAGCCAAAGTGCGGGTATAGTGCGGTTGGATGACCCACACAGTACCCGCACTCTAGTGTCAGGTGCAATCTGCTCTTCTGTTCTTGATACAAGTGCGGGTAGAGTGCGGTTAGATGACCCGCACAGTACCCGCACTCTGATGTCAGGTGCAACTCTGCTTTTCTGTTCTTGATACAAGTGCGGGTGGAGTGCAGTTGGATAACCCGCACAGTACCCACACTCTGATGTCAGGTGCAACTCTGCTCTTCTGTTCTTGATATAAGTGCGGTTAGAGTGCGGTTAGATGACCCGCACAGTACCCGCACTCTGATGTCAGGTGGGTGATCAGCTTCTCTGGTTTGGCATTAGTGCGGGTGGAGTGCGGTTAGCTGACCCGCACTATACCCGCACTTTATCTCTGTACTTGCACTCTTCCCCGGCTTTGCACATGAGTGCGGCTGGAGTGCGGCTGGAGTGCAGTTGCGACCCGCACGGGACCCGCACTTGACCCGTACTGTAGAGGTGTTTGTGCTTCTTTTTCTGTTGGAATCACCACCATATGCTTCCAAACCTGTCCTTACATCATTTCCTATAAATAAGCATAAAACAACCCATGAGAGATACAAAAACACCCGAGAACAGAACAAAAGGTAAGGATCTGAGGGCCTAAATATACAACATATTTGTCCCGATCATTAATAACCAAGTTGAGAATATCTTGGTGGAGATCAGTTTGTTTCCTCTTTAGACTCTATTACTTGCTCTACACATACGTAATGTTTCCAGATATGATCCAGTGTATCTTCGTATCATCACAGCGTGAATTCTCATAGAGCTCGTTGAATATGGTATGTATTGTTTGGTATAGCGAGGTAGATCAGTGTCCCGGCTTCGGTATTCAGGAGCTTAGTCTAGCCAGGAGCTTGGTCTGACCACCCTTGATCTCTTGGAGCTTGATGCGGCCCCCTACAGACATTCTTCTATGGCAGCAAGGTTTTGGCGAGATTCCAGAGAGGTTGTGAGGTAGTCTCGACCTCGGGGAGCTTGAGTCAGTCTTGACCTCGGGGAGCTTCCCGATTCTTCTTTGGTGAAGCGGGCTAGATCTGATCCCGCTGGGCTCTATTCTGGGTGTTTTGGAGCTCACCTTTATTTCTGTAGGGTGGTATCGTAGCTCAGCTTCTGGAACCGTGGTCCCCTGGTGGATAACCTCGAGCCAAGAGTCAGAATAGGAGGGTGGAAAATTTCCCTTTAGTCCCTAGCCAAATTTGGCTATTAACAGAAGTCCCCTCTGACTTGAACGACAGTGATTGAGTTTGGGGTTGGAGTTAGATTTCCTATTTTATTTAGGGAATTTTTCCTTCTTTACCGTTACAAGAATCTTGGGGGAAATCTTCCCATTAATTGCACAAGTGACGTGGCGAGAACCGACCGATGTATTCCCAAGTCAATCCAGATGCGTTACGGCAGTTCCCACGATTAGAGGAGATCTTTACCGAAACTTTCGACGGTGCGTAGCCAATGCTACTGCTCTACTGCCTATTTATACTTGGTTATTCCAACGCCTTCCACATACCTTCCCTTTTTTTTTCAAATCTCAAATTTTCTAAAGAAAGACCTTCTCTCAAGTAACATCTCCCTTCTCATTCTTCTTCCTCGTAGACTTCATTCCAATATGTCAAAAGCCAGTCGCGACTCCGTTGATTCCATTGTCGATGGTGAGGAGGTCACTAGTCTTGCCCTCGGCAAGCAAGCGCGCAAGAGTTTTGACAGTGAGGACTCTGCGCCAAGTCCCCAACGCCGGTGGTCGACTAGAAACGTAGCCATTGGGACCGGCTTCTCTAATCAACCTGATAATCCTCTGGATTTGGTTGATGAAGGCTCTGATAAAGAGGACAGAGAGGATGTTGTCGGGAAAGGTCAAATCACAGTTGCAGGTCCTTTTCTGGAGAGGCTTGCCCCTTATGATTTCAGGGTTGTCCCCGACTCTATCGTTGATCCGAACTCGATTGACCGCTTGAGGTCCAAGTACGGCATTCCCGACAGTATTTCTATCTCGGTTCCTCCCAAAGGTTATGAATTCTTCAATCCCTCCGACGGCGTGCTTCCATTTCATGTGGCAGCTCTCGAGAATGGGGTCAGGCTTCCCCTTAATCCTACCCTTCGACGAGCTCTCAACGCAATCCAGCTTGCTCCCCTCCAGTTGACACCCGGCTTCTGGAGGTATTTGATTTGCTTCCTCGTGATGCAGAGGGAACAATGCTAGCCGAGCAAGGTAACGAGAGAGCCTGTAACAGAGGAGTTGGCCTACCTTTTTCAAATCGAGAGCCTCTCCGGTGCTCCCCGACGTCAGTTCTATGCAAAAGCCAAGAACAAGCTCAACTTTGTCATTCCTGGTGCTCCGAAGAAAGATCCTGCCTGGAAGAAAGAGTGGATCTTGGCAGGGGGTGACTGGGGAAGGTCGATTTTTATTAGAGGGCACGAGTTTGAGGTTCCCACAGCTTTCAGTGACAAACCATCATGGGACCGGGACTCCCTGCCACCTGAGTATGAAACTGTTTTGAAGGCCATTCTGGCCAGGAACTACTTGAACCTGAAGTTTCCAACCGCTGAAACCTTCGATCCTCACAAGGTGAATCAATACCTGGGAATCTCCGATGCTATTCCTCTTAAGTAACACTGAATCGTCTTCCTTTGTCTCATTGACCAACTCAGTTATGACGTTTTCCCTTTTGTTTCATTTACTTATAGTTTTTGTTGTTAAGCCAGCTTCTCGTGAAGGCCAACGATTCCCGCAAGCTCGCGTTCCTCTTTCCCCTACTATGTCGCGCCAGCTCCTGCTCTGCCTACCTCCCCAGCTGGGTCTAGGATGGCCAACCTTGAATCGCAGGCTTCTCGGGCATTGAACAGGGCTCCCCAGACTGTTGATACAACTGCTTTTGCCACATCTACTATTGTTGTAGGGAAAAATTGCTTAAAACCGCAGCGGAAAGCAAAAAAATAATTTTCGTATAGTTTAAAATTTTTCTAAAGATTTGAACCTTAACCCTTTAATTAATTAAACTCAAATATACGGTTAGAGTTAAATACCTCTTGTCGCGTGATCCGATTGACTTACGTCGATGGTAATCTGCAAGATCTTCAATCCTAGCACGTACGTGAATCACCTAGGAGCGTGGTCTCCCTTTTTCTTTGAATTGCTTACCTTAGAATGGATGTATGGAATTTATGATCTTGATCTTCAATAGCAAAACACCAAGAGCCTAAAAAAATAGTTCCAGTCACTTTTGAATTCACAATCAATATGATTGAAACTCGCGTAACCCAAAATTGAAAGTGTGCACAAAACCTTTTGATGTTAAAGGCTTGTAAGTGCACTATCGAATGAGAACTTATTTTCTTTTTCTCTCTTGGCCGAAAATCTATGTGTATAGAGTAGGATTTTTTATTTTCAAAACAAACAAAAATCTCTCTCTATTTTGCTTCTTGGTGGCCGAAAATTCATAACCTTATATTTATAGGTTGGCCGAATTTTCTCCTTCACCAAGTAGGGTTGGTTAATTTCCTTACTTGAAAAGGAATTGTCCTTTTCCCTAATTCCTATCAATTCAAGAATCCTAACCCTTGTAGGACTAGTGGTGGCCGAATTCTTTGTATAATAAGGAGTGTATGTGGACTTAATCCTTACCACATTAGGACTCCTATCACTTAAAAGAATTCCAACCCTAATCCAACACATAGTATTTAATTTATTGATCAGGAAAAGATTTTGATTTAAACTATTAATTAATTAAATAATTAATTAATTCCCATTTAATCAAAACAATAAAATAAAATAATATCTTGGGCTATTTTATTTAGCCTTGCCGCCTACACCATGTATATATGGGCCCAATATTATTTTTCTTATTTTATTTAATCCATTAGGCTTTAAATAAAAGCCCACATGTGAACCAGACTTATTCTTACTAAAAGAAACAAGCCTACATGTCTCCTTTTAATATATTAATATAATAGTGCAGCCCATTAAATAAATAATAGACATATTATATTCTTAATATATTAAATGCAATTCTAGATGGACCCATAAATTGATCCGGTAGAATATATCAAGTGATCCATGCAAGTACGTGTGGATTGTGGATCTTGGCGGGCTATCTAAATTTAAGCTTCAATAGACATAACCTAATCACAATCAACAAATGATTCACCAAGGTCCGATCTATTAATTTTAACTCATTCCACTAAAGAGCAAAAATTGAACTCTTAAATAAAGATAGAATAAGGAGATGTTTCTCATTCATACCCTAGACAATCTTATAGGAGATGGTGTATCCTCGTGAATAATATCAGTAATCGCCAAGAGCTCATAGACTGCCTATAGCTCTCCAAGTTACCATATTTCCTTATATGACCACATTTTGAACTTGGATATTTTGACTTGTCCAGAAGCCAGGTCT
The DNA here is from genome assembly GCA_033220585.1 of Dipteronia sinensis. Taxonomy (NCBI): domain Eukaryota; kingdom Viridiplantae; phylum Streptophyta; class Magnoliopsida; order Sapindales; family Sapindaceae; genus Dipteronia; species Dipteronia sinensis. The sequence goes on along the minus strand of CM065641.1, from coordinate 31,818,046 downwards.
TCAATAATCATTATTGAAAACTCAACGTTGAGATTTAATATCCAATACCTCAAAACATCCATATGATGATATTATACTCTCATTTAATAAATGGAGCCACGATGTTCATATCTATAAATGAAGTCCTCTATCGATTAACAAATGAATACCACCAAACTATCGAGGATAGACTATGCTATATAATCGTACTCATTGATAGCTCAAATGATAACACTTGAAACCATAAGTCCATCATTTATCTCAGGATTAAGATCGACTCTCCGATTGTCCTAATAATGAAAAGACTTATATCTAGTGACGGTTCTAGATAAAGTATTTCATTGTGATCCTGTTCAATGCACCTAGTGCACTAGATTCTTTTACTCGAAAACCTTTCGATGATTTTAGACTCATCATAACTCATTTGATCCCACTCAAATGCTAGTAAAAGAATTCTACAACTTTATCAAGATAGAGGTGCCCAACCTTTAACTTAAGTTGTGAACGTTATTCAAGACTAACAAAAGAATTGTGTCTACCTCATACATATCCGGATGTACAAACAATTCTTTATATCTCATAGTCTTTTGACCTTATGATTATTTACCTCGACAATTATAATTATAAATGCTATAAGATTTTGCAGAATCAGAAATCACTTTATTTATATGAATAGATTGTCAATTACAATATTACACTCTTGCAATTGAGCATAATCCTAACAATCTCCCTCTTGCGCTATAGCAAATGTGTCATATCTCTCATTCCCATGTTCTCTAGGTGCCCATCAAAACTTTTCTGAGGTAGAGCCTTTGTGAAGGGATCTGCTAGATTTTCTGCCGACGCGATTTTGGTAATGGTCACGTCTCCCCTATGAACAATCTCCCTTAAAAGATGATACTTTCTTTCAATGTGTTTTCCTCTCTTATGACTTCTTGGTTCTTTCGAATTAGCCACTGCTCCACTAATATCACAGTAGATAGTGATCTGCTTATTCGCACTAGGAACTACTTCTAAGTCAATCAAGAATTGGCAAAGCCAAACAGCCTCCTTGGTAACTTCGCATGCAGCAACATACTCTACTTCCATGGTGAAGTCAGCAATACAAGATTGCTTGATACTCCTCCAAATGACTGCTCCTCCTCCAAGAGTAAACACAGATCCTGATATGGATTTTCTAGAGTCAGAATCTGATTGGAAATCAGAATCTGTATACCCTACGGGGATTAAATCCCTTCTAGAGTATACAAGCATATTATCTTTCGTTCTCCTAAGATACTTGAAAATATGCTTGACTGCCGTCCAGTGATCAGGACCAGGTTTCGATTGAAACCTGCTAACTATGCCAACAACAAAACAAATATCTAGTCTAGTACAGAGCATTGCATACATGAGACTTCCAACTGCCGAGGCATATGGAATTCTACTCATGAATTGCTCTTCATGCTCATTCTTAGGAACTTGTTCCTTAGAAAGTTTGATTCCATGCCTAAAAGGTAACATACCTTTCTTGGAATCTTGCATGGAAAACCTAGACAAGATTTTGTCTATATATGAAGCTTGGGATAGTGCAATCGTTTTATTCTTTCTATCCCTTATTACTTGGATACCTAGAATACAACTTGCTTCTCCTAAGTCCTTCATATCAAATTTTTTTGCTAACCATTCTTTTACTGATGTCAATACTCCCACATCGTTTCCAATGAGTAATATATCATCTACGTAAAGAATAAGGAAAACCAACTTGTCACCTTTGATCCTTTTGTATACACAAGGTTCTTCAAAAATCCAAAACCTTTTACAGCTTGGTCGAACCTTATGTTCCAGGATCTGGATGCTTGCTTTAATCCATAAATTGATTTCTGCAACTTGCATACCTTTTCCATTTGGCCCTTTTCAATGAATCCTTCTGGTTGCATCATATAGATGCTTTCGTCAAGACTTCCATTAAGGAAAGCTTTCTTGACGTCCATTTGCCAAATCTCTAAATCTAAAGATGCTGCAATGGATAAGAGTATCCTAATGGATTTAAGCATGGCCACAGGAGAGAAGGTTTCCTCGTAATCCATACCTTCTTTCTGTGTGTAACCTTTAGCTACCAATCTAGCTTTAAAAGTTTCCACCTTTCCATCCATACCTTTTTTCCTCTTGTATACCCACTTGCACCCAATGGGTTTTATCCCTTTAGGCAAGTCTACAAGGGACCAGACTTTGTTATCGAACATGGATTCAATCTCATATTGCATTGCCTTTTGCCAATGGTGACAATCAACATCCTCAATCGCTTCTTTATACGTGTAGGGATTATCGTCGTTAGGGAGATTCTCAACAGATTCTCCTATACCGATGTATCTTTCAGGTTAGGTTCTAACCCTCCCACTACGACGAGGAATGGTAGGTTATTGATTTTGTGTTGGAGTGGAAATTACAATTGGGTTAGGTTGTGAAACCTCTTGTGGAATTGTATCTCCTGACATATCATTCAGGACAATTCTACTTTTAGGAACAAAATCATTCATATAGTCCTTTTCCAGAAATGTAGCATTTGTTGAAACAAACACTTTTAGATCTGAAGGACTATAGAAATAATATCCTTTAGTTCCTTTTGGATACCCCACAAATATGCATGTTTCCGAACGGGACTCCATCTTTTCTGTCTTTCCTTTTAACACATGTGCAGGACAACCAAATATCCTTATGTGTTGTAAACTAGGCTTTCGCCCAGTCCACAACTCATATGGTGTTCCAGGAACCGACTTTGATGGTACCACGTTTAGATTATATATTGCAGTTTGTAGAGCATATCCCCAAAAAGAAATAGGAAGTGTTGAATAACTCAACATAGACCTAACCATGTTCAAAAGAGTTCTATTTCTCCTTTCTGCTACCCCATTTTGTTGAGGTGTACCTGGTGCAAAAAATTGAGAAACTATCCCATTATCAATAAGATATTACTGAAACTCACCAGATAGATATTCTCCACCACGATCAGATCTCAAGATTTTTATGCGTTTCTCAAGCTTATTTTCTACTTCAGCTTTGAATGCTTTGAACATGTCAAAAGCATCCGACTTATGTCTCATGAGAGACACATAACCAAATCTTGAGTAATCATCTGTGAAGGTGATGAAGTACTCATATCCACCTTTAGCTTGAATGCTCATAGGACCACATACATCAGTGTGTATTAATCCTAAACATTCAGAGGCTCTTGCACCTTTGGTATTGAATGGCCTTTTGGTCATTTTACCTTCCAAACAAGATTCACAAGTTGGTAGATCATCAACCTTTAAGTCACTTAAAGGTCCATCACATACCAATCTTTTAATCCTATTAAGGTTAATGTGACCTAGGCGTAAATGCCAAAGGTAGGTTTCATCTTTTGATAATTTTACTCTTTTATGATTAGGTTCCGTTATTTCTGTGTTTAACGAGTGAGAGATATTTCTATGCAAAAAGAATAGACTGTTTTCCAATGTACCTTTGCAAACAATTTTATCATTCTTACTAATAATAAAAGCTTTATTAAAAGTAACCGAATAACCAAATTTATTTAAACAAGAAATTGAAATTAAATTCCTCTTGAATTGAGGTACATAATAAACGTCTATTAAATCTAAATGCTTACTAGAATCTATAATAACTCTAATATCTCCCACTGCACTTGCAGACACTAACGATCCGTTGCCCAAGTACAAATTGATTTCGTTCTTATTCAGCCTTCTTTTTTCTTGGAACCCATGTAAGGAATAACAAACATGATTAGTGGCTCCAAAGTCTATGATCCAAGAATCTGTAGAATCTGCCAGAAAACATGTTTCAAGATAATTAATATTACCTTCTTCCTTCTTGTTCTGGGACTTTGGGCAATTTCTTTTCCAATGTCCCTTTTCACCACAAAGGAAGCATTTCCCTTTGATCTTGGTTACTTTCTTGGTCTCCTTCTTGGTAGGCCCAAGTTGCTTTTTCTTCTGTTGTTTCTTGACCTTCTGACGGGTCTTAATAGTAGCAACTTTACCAACCATATGAATCTCTTGACCTTTGCTTTTCACAAGGATCTTTTCAATGCTTTGAACATCTTGCATCAGGCCCTGCAAGGTGTATTCCTTTTTGTTCAAGGTGTAGTCCAACTTGAACTGATCAAAGGAATCTGATAGTGAGTTGACAACCATGTCAATTTTGGTCTCACCATCTATCTCAGCGCCATTTAATTCTGCAATATTTAGATGTGCTATGAATTTCATCATGTGATCTTTCACAGCCTGTCCAGGTTTCATCCTAAGATTCATAAAAGCAGTCACTGCCTCTCTCTTAGTCATCCTAGACCTCATAGCAAACATTTCTTCCAGAGACATCATAATATCAACAGCAGACCCCATTCATTCATGCTGCTGTTGCAACACGTCGGAGATAGTAGCCATAATGTAACATTTGGCCATATCATCTGAGGTCTTCCATTGCTCATACTCATCTCTTTGCAAAATACTTGATTCATTATTAGGAGCAGGTGGTTTAAGAGTAGTTAGAACAAACTTATGTTTTTCACTTTGCAGCAGCAACCCAATTTTCCTTTTCCATGTGACATAATTATCTCCAGTTAAAGTGTTATCTTTCAGGATGTTCATAAGTGATGGGGTCATGATTTCTGAATAAAACAAAAAGCATATATAAGTAAATAATCATTATAAAGAACTTTCGAATATTTATCTCGAATTAATTAAATAACTCAATCGTGAAAAATTCAACTGTGATCCAACACCTATAAATGTTACGCCTCCTTCGGGAGTTCGCACCATTTACTAGTTGGACTAGGTCCCACCTAATTGTTAACATAACAACCAGCGTTTTCAATTTTAGCCTTGCAATTTTATTAACAAGAACTCTCGAGAAGATATTAATATAATTACATTGAGTGTGTTACCAAGACACCGACCCTCAATTTTCTCTCACGAAAATCCCTCCTCTGGGAGTAGATCTCGTTTGAGTCAATTGTCTAGTCTATCCTTGTGAGGAAGTATTTTACTAAATTCCATTAATGGACGCCCCTCGGGGGGATTACCAATAAATAATAAAGCTCAACTAACCTTGGAGGCCATAGGTGTTCTAACACACCTTCTCCCACTCAATTATTTAAGGTGTGTGATTAAATTCCAAAGAATGATTTTACCAAGTTATCTGGATGCCAATTAGATACCTAAATCATTCAATGCATGCTCATACCAAAAGAAATATATGAGTGGCACTCCTATTCTATATGACATGTTATCATATAATAACAAATATTGTAATATTTATACATAAAAATAAATAGCCACAATTTTTGTCCATCCTAGAAAAGCATGTAACTTACAATTGTACGGAATACAAAAAACTCCTTTCTTGGCGAACAAGACTTCAAGCGACCATCTCGCGCACGTAACTCACGCGCCCGAAGATCACCAAGCAGCCCATGCGCACGCCTAGCCAATGCAAGGGCATGAGCTGCCGCATGGCCAGCCCATGCATGGGTTGCGCACGGTGCTGCACCGCAACAAGCGCAGCTGCACGCTTGGTTGCGTGCGCGCTTGTTGTCTCGGTGCGCTGGTGCCAAGACGGGTTCCGGATGCTCCAATTTCTTCAAATCTTCGAGTCTTCGAATCTTGAATATATTACAGCTTATTTTATACAATAAAATACTGCAGTAATTTTTTTTTTTTTTTACAAATAAAAAACTGCACAAAAAAACTGCAGTATTTTGAATACATTAAAAAAAACTGCACTATTTTATATAACATAAAAAAAAAATTAAGCAACTATCAAGAAGGAACTTGTGACAATAATAGGCCACCCTTCTTGTTACAATTCCGAAACAAAAATTACATGGAAAATCTAGTACCAAAATCGAGCAATAACAATTCACTTTATGACAACATATATAAATCCATACATTCCACATGTAATTCTATATGCGAATACCTAGAGTGCCATCTCTTTCTAAAACATGCATAATCACAATAAAAAGAAATAGATTCACGTATATATACGTTAATTAATTAAAGGGTATAACCTGGGCTCTGATACCAATTGTAGGGAAAAATTGCTTAAAACCGCAGCCAGAAGGCGAAAAAATAATTTTCGTATAGTTTAAAATTTTTCTAAAGATTTGAACCTTAACCCTTTAATTAATTAAACTCAAATATACGGTTAGAGTTAAATACCTCTTGTCGCGTGATCCGATTGACTTATGTCGATGGTAATCCGCAAGATCTTCAATCCTAGCACGTACGTGAATCACCTAGGAGCGTGGTCTCCCTTTTTCTTTGAATTGCTTACCTTAGAATGGATGTATGGAATTTCTGATCTTGATCTTCAATAGTAAAACACCAAGAGCCTAAAAAAATAGTTCCGGTCACTTTTAAATTCACAATCCATATGATTGAAACTCACGAAACCCTAAATCGAAAGTGTTCACAAAACCTTTTGATGTTAAAGGCTTGTAAGTGCACTATCGAATGAGAACTTATTTTCTTTTTCTCTCTTGGCCGAAAATCTATGTGTATAGAGTAGGATTTTTTATTTTCAAAACAAACAAAAATCTCTCTCTATTTTGCTTCTTGGTGGCCGAAAATTCATAACCTTATATTTATAGATTGGCCGAATTTTCTCCTTCACCAAGTAGGGTTGGCCGAATTCATTGAATAGGAAATCTAGGGTTGGTTAATTTCCTTACTTGAAAAGGAATTGTCCTTTTCCCTAATTCCTATCAATTCAAGAATCCTAACCCTTGTAGGACTAGTGGTGGCCGAATTCATTGTATAATAAGGAGTGTATGTGGACTTAATCCTTACCACATTAGGACTCCTATCACTTAAAAGAATTTCAACCCTAATCCAACACATAGTATTTAATTTAATGATCAGGAAAAGATTTTGATTTAAACTATTAATTAATTAAATAATTAATTAATTCCCATTTAATCAAAACAATAAAATAAAATAATATCTTGGGCTATTTTATTTAGCCTTGCCGCCCACACCATGTATATATGGGCCCAATATTATTTTTCTTATTTTATTTAATCCATTAGACTTTAAATAAAACCCCACATGTGAACCAGACGTATTCTTACTAAAAGAAACAAGCCTACATGTCTCCTTTTAATATATTAATATAATAGTGCAGCCCATTAAATAAATAATAGACATATTATATTCTTAATATATTAAATGCAATTCTAGATGGACCCATAAATTGGTCCGGTAGAATATATCAAGTGATCCATGCAAGTACGTGTGGATTGTGGATCTTGGCGGGCTATCTAAATTTAAGCTTCAATAGACATAACCTAATCACAATCAACAAATGATTCACTTAGGTCCGATCTATTAATTTTAACTCATTCCACTAAAGAGCTAAAATTGAACTCTTAAATAAAGATAGAATAAGGAGATATTTCTCATTCATACCCTAGACAATCTTATAGGAGATGGTGTATCCTCGTGAATAATATCAGTAATCGCCAAGAGCTCATAGACCGCCTATAGCTCTCCAAGTTACCATATTTCCTCATATGACCACATTTTGAACTTGGATATTTTGACTTGTCCAGAAGCCATGTCTTCAATAATCATTATTGAAAACTCAACGTTGAGATTTAGTATCCCATACCTCAAAACATCCATATGATGATATTATACTCTCATTTAATAAATGGAGCCACGATGTCCATATCTATAAATGAAGTCCTCTATTGATTAACAAATGAATATCACCAAACTATCGAGGATAGACTATGCTATATAATCGTACTCATTGATAGCTCAAATGATAACACTTGCAACCATAAGTCCATCATTTATCTCAGGATTTAGATAGACTCTCCGATTGTCCTGATAATGAAAAGACTTATATCTAGTGACGGTTCTAGATAAATTATTTCATTGTGATCCTGCTCAATGCACCCAGTGCACTAGATTCTTTTACTCGAAAACCTGTCGATGATTTTAGACTCATCATAACTCATTTGATCCCACTCAAATGCTAGTAAAAGAATTCTACAACTTTATCAAGATAGAGGTGCCCAACCTTTAACTTAAGTTGTGAACGTTATTCAAGACTAACTAAAGAATTGTGTCTACCTCATACATATCCAGATGTACAAACAATTCTTCATATCTCATAGTCTTTTGACCTTATGATTATTTACCTTGACAATTATAATTATAAATGCTATAAGATTTTGTAGAATCAGAAATCACTTTATTTATATGAAAAGATTGTCAATTACAATATTACACTCTTGCTATTGAGCATAATCCTAACAATTGTTACTACCGTTCCCACGACTCACCTACCTGATGCTGCTGCGCTTCCAACCCCCAGAGCATCGGAGGACTTTGAAGTGGGTATCGCAGGGATTTCTACTAGTTGCTCTCGCCCTCAGTCAAGCTCGATGGGGCAGGATGAAGTTTTGGAACAATTCATTGCATCCTGCCCGGGTTGTGGACTCTCTAGGATGGCCTTGATGCCCGTCGATGTCTTGCTCACCAATGGGTCTGCTGTCTTAGCTGAGGTAATTGTTTCTCCTCTGTAATGCTTCTGTGACTACCAACTTGATCTATTCCTAACTCTGGCTTTGTATCTTGTAGGCCTTGAAGCCGAAGCTGAGAGAGCCATGGGATTTCTCAAGCGGGCTCTGACACTAGTACAAGAGATGACCTCCAACCATGGGAAAATGGAGACCGAGCTGGCTGAGCTTCGTTATGATTATATGAGGACGAAGTTATCCTTTGATCAAAAAATCCTCCAATCTACCCGACGGGCCAAGCAAAGGGATTCTTGGAAAACTTAGGCTAAGAAGTTGGACCTCGAGAATCAAGATCTAATTGCTCAGGTGGCCAAGCTGCAAGCTGAGGCGGAGACCTCCTTTAGTTGGTAACCATGACCACGTTGGACATCCACTCGGGGTAGCATACCTCTCTGATAAATCCTGCCCTGATCAATTTGTCCACTTCCTCCTGAGCTGCAGGGGAACTTTACTATTGGATCCACCGCTAATTGGTGAGCGGCCAATGATACTGGGATCCCGGGCATCTCATCGTGGCTCTAAGTGAAGATGTCGCTGAATTCTCTAAGAAGCCCAATCAAGCCTTCTTTCACTTCCAGTTCGAGGGTAGCTCCGACCTTGACGACCTTGGAGGGATCATCATTTCTGATGGGTATCTCCTCTAGTCTATGTACGAGTTGCTGCTGGCCCATTCCTTGCTCTGTTCCTCCTCATCTGGTATGATGGGTTCATTTTCAAAATGATCTGCGGGCTCCATATCTTCTAGGGCCATCCCTGGCGCTTCCGCCTTCTGGATTGTTGCAACTTGTATCAATTATTTGGCTAAAGTTGTCGGATTGGAAGACACTGCGTATAGCACTTTCTAGTTGCTTACTGGTCTCCACGTACCTCTTCTACCTTGGTTCCTACCTGGAATTTCAGTACATTGTGATATATGGACAAGACCCCCTTCAAGGAGGATAGAAAGGGTCTTCCTAAAATGGCGTTGTAAGCTAATGGTGTGTCAACCACAACAAAGTCCGTCATAATATTTTGTTGGAGAGGTGTGGTGTCGACGATAACTGGGAGGATCTTCGATCCTATTGGTATGATCGAGTCCCTAATGAATCCATAAAGTGGGGTCGTGCAGCTATTGTAACACCATTACTTCAGATTCAATATTTCCAAGGTATCCTTGAAGAGGATATCTACATTGATACCCGTATCAACGAGCACGCGATGGACCATGCAGTTGGCAATCTGTATCGTGATCACCATGGGATCATCTTGAGGTTGTACGGTGTTTAAGATATTTGCTTCAGTGAAAACGATATGTGCTGACTGGGAGGGTTCTGTCTCGCTTTGGCTGGCCTTGAAGATACCCCGACCTTCTTCTACACGGGGAATCTTCCTTGCGTGATTTTTTCTGGAATTATTTGAGGTACCAACCAATGTGGGCCTTCGGCTGATGGTGTGTATCACCTGTATCTGTTGTATTAAATCAGTCTGTTCTCCCTTTCTTTTCTCCGCATGCTCGAGGATCTCGGCTTGTACTTCCCTTCAAGTCTGAATATTATCTCTGACCTGCTGTAAGAACTCAATCAAACATCTTCCCCTTATCAGGGCTTCAATCTGGTTACGCAGGTAATAACATTCGAAAGTGTTGTGACTCACGTCCTCGTGGAAGTCGCAATATTTGTACTGGTTCCTCCTGTCAACTGGACTTTCATGGGTGCGGGTTTTTAGAGTAGCCTCTAGTCCCATATAGCGAGGTAGACTGTTTCCCGATAGGCGTTCAGGGGAGTGTAGTAATCATACTCTTTCTCCCCTCTCATTATGGGAGCTACATTCCTAGGAGGAGGTGAAGCTCAAGGAGGGGTTTGTCTTGCTGGATACTTTTCCTGCCTAAGCTGAGAAGTGGGGAAGCAGTATGTCGATCTGTTGGGAAGTTTGTTCTGATTTTTTTTTAGTTGTCTCAGATCTGGGAGCTTCTTTTTTCTGACGCTTTGCCATTCTCATATCGTCGTGTTCCATCTTAACTTTGAGTTGTTCATCGATCTCGACCTGCTCAAGAGCCCGGTCATAAGCCTCTTGGTAGGTTTCTGGAGGTCTCTTGGCAAAGGAACGAAAAAGCTTTCCTACCCACAAGTTTCGCCTGAAATTGGCGAGAGTCTCTTTCTCTGTAAAAACTCTTATTTGGATGACTTTCTTGTGAAAGTGTTCCACGTAAGACCGAAGTGTTTCCCCTCACTTCTGAATCACATATTGGAGATGTATGGGATCCTTTGGACGGGGTTTAACTCGGAACTGCGAGCAAAAATTTGTCGATAACTTTGTGAAAGAATCCACACTACCAGCATGCAGCTTCCTGAACCAAGTTTTCACATAGTCGGTCAGGGTCGTTGGGAAAATCCTGCACATAACTGCCCTGGTGGTATTCTGGACCTCCATCTGTTGGACGAAGCTCTCCAGGTGACTTAAAGGGTCTTCCATTCCGGAGAACTTATCTGTAGGCATTTTAAATATTGGTGGGAGCTCCGCTTCCCGGATCCTCCTGGTGAAGGGAGCGTTCATCTCGCTTAATGGATCCTTCTTATCCTCCATATTCTTTCCTTTTCTTATCTGCAGGACCTCTTTCTATAGCTTTATTAGCTGATCCTTCAGTCGCTTGTTCCCGGGCTTCTTTGAATCGACCTCGGATTCTTCGCTATCAGATCCTTCTGATGAATTAGCGATCTCGACTTGGCCTTCTTTAGGAGCGGGATCTATCCGAGAGGTTTGCCAGCTATCTTCCTCTTGGGCCCGGGCTTCCATCCTTGAAGCTGTCGGGCGAAGGGCCTCTCGTTGCTCCCGGGTTAGAGCATCCGCTGCGGACTTAACTTCCCTGGGTTGATATTGTGATGGCCTCCTGGAAACTTGGGGCATGGGCCCTATCATGTCCTGGATCGAAGGCTGAAGCCCGGTCCTATCATGGGCTGGCTCTGGAGGATGAGGTCCCAGGCAATCAAAGGCAGGCTGGATTGGTCGGCTGGAATGTGATGCCTTCTGGGGGCAAGGGAGGCGGACGTTTTCCATGAAAGCTGCCGCTTGTTGATCGAGCGCGGCCGGGCTTATCATAGAAGGAACAGAAGATCGTACATTAGTCATTTGGACCAGAACTTGACTGTGGTATCCAGGTTTCTTCCTCCTCCTTGGGGCTTTTCACGTTGAGGTAGCCGAAGGTTGTTCTGAAGCCGTGGGCTGTCCTTGGGAGGAGCGGAGCCTCATGATTCCTGTAAAACAACTAAAATATAAACAGTTGATTTGATTAGCTAGGTGTGGGTGTTTCCTATAGACGGCCCCAGAAAGTGTTAACTGAAAATTTGCTCGTGGTGAGAAATCTCAATTAACACCCTCGAGACCACTACCACGGAGGTGGTGGCCAGAGTCGGATATACTTTATACCAAGCTTGTTCATATGATAATTTTAAATGCTAATATTGGTACCATCGAATGAGAATAAAGATCATTTTATTATCAATGATATCTCATGTACAAATATCTCTCAAATGCTCTCCATTTCTGTAAGATGTAGTAGGGTGGTTGTCGTATGATTGTCGAAAAGTAGTCCCCTTTTTTCTTCTTTCCCCCCATTTATACATAGTTTTGGTAGGTTAAATTTGTGATTCTCCCCTTGATTTACTCAATCTCTTCCCTCCTTATCGGAGGGGATTTCTCATTTAAAGGTCATTGACTTTGTGTTAATAACCGAGTTGAGAATATCTTGGTGGAGATCAGTTTGTTTCCTCTTTAGACTCTATTACTTGCTCTACACGTACGTGATGTTTCCAAATATGATCCAATGTATCTTCATATCTTCACAGCGTGATTCCTCATAGAAGTCATTGAATATGGTATGTATTGTTTCGTATAGCGAGGTAGATCAGTGTCCCGGCTTCGGTATTCAGGAGCTTAGTCTAGCCAGGAGCTTGGTCTGACCTCCCTTCATCTCTTGGAGCTTGATGCAGCCCCCTGCGGACATTCTTCTGTGGCAGCGGGATTTTGGCTAGCTTCCAGAGAGGTTGCAAGGTAGTCTCGACCTCGGGGAGCTTGAGTCAGTCTTGACCTCGGGGAGCTTCCCGATTTCTGCTTTGGTGACGTGGGCTCGATCTGATCGCCCCGAGCTCTATTCCGGGTGTTTTTGGAGCTCGTCTTTATTTCTGTGGGGTGGTATCGTAGCTCAGCTTCGGGAACCGTGGTCCCCTGGTGGATAACCTCGGGCCTAGAGTCAGACTAGGAGGGTGAAAAATTTCCCTTTGGTCCCTAGCCAAATTTGGCTATTAACAATCTTTTCTGATCAATTGTTACTTTTTAACTTTTTTCAATCGAGACGTGTCAAAATTTGGCAAAGTTATCAATAAAATTCGCCACAGAGAGTGAAATTCTTCAAAGACCAGTAAATAGTGTTCAAAATAAACTTAAAAAAGCCTTTATTTGCAAAGATAAACTCGCAATGTCGAGACTTACTAAGCTAAGAGGGGGTGGTCGAGGGGCTAAGAGGCAAGGTTTTAGGACTGACCTCACCCACTAATCTAATGGAGTGTATAAGAAGCACTATTAGTACGCCATCAGATAATTAGAAACATGGTGATGTGTAAAGTTGAATTTTGTTATACGTAGAATTCATGTTCAACAAGTTTTAAGTAACAAACACAACCAAGAGACGTCCTAGGTGAATTCATTACCAGATAAAAACCAAAGAGACCAGGGTCTATAAAACAAAAAGAAAACTACTTGGTAAATGCTAGGACGGAACAAGAGCAACCTGAGCAGACCAACACAAAAACCGATCAAGTCCATCAATTAAAGAAAAAATAAACTAACTCGATACTTGGTAAGTTTAAAATGATCAGATTTAAAGTGACCAGTTTAGTAAGATACTTGATGAGGTTATAAGTCATCAGTTTAATAAGATACTTGATCAGTTTCAAAGTGATCAGTTTCATGATATACTTGATCAGATTAAACTGGTTTGTTTAATGAGATACTTGGCCAGACTGGGGTAACGAGGTAATCAGTATAAAATCGGTTAGAAAGATTCTTGACTAAGAATTCGGTTGTTACAAGATAACAAAATGTCGGGACAAACCTGTCAAGTTTACTACGCTTGATCTAACCAAACAAGCCCAATCTGATTAAGCCAATGACTTACTTAAACTTAACGCCAGTTAACTAGATACTTGGTTAATTAAGCTTAATAAAGTGCTCAGCTTAATCAAGAGACTAATGAAGACAGTCAGTAAGGATAAAATGATTAAAAAATCTATTATTATTTATGTGAATGTACATGATTACAAAGATTGATTACAAAATGGTCGAGAGAAATGCAAAAATAGTGAGGACTGAGCGGCTACAGACTAATCTTTTGATGAGCCCGAAGGGCCACCATCTCAAGAACCACCAGAGGGACTAGCGGGGGATCATCCCCATAACCCTCAGTCAAGTCTTTAAAGACATGCCAACTAATATCGTCAGGCTCAACATGTAGGAGCCCGGATTTATGTTGCGCAGCAAAAATGGGGTTTTAAATTTTTTTTATGCAACATGTAAACCGTATACAATATATATGAATATATAAGGATAATTAGGTCATACCCTTGAAGACCTACTCTTTCCTTTCTTTAAGCTTTATTCCGATTTCGAACCACCAAGTCTTCCTCTCTATGTCCCGTGATCCGGCAATTGCGTGTGGGCTCGTCACGGTCTTCAAAGAACGTACAAGAGGATGTAGAGGCTAGAAGAAAAACTCTTTTTATTCCTTCTATGGTTCGGCCAAACAAGAAGTTCTTTTTGTCTTTGCTTGGCTGAATTTTTGCCCTAGACTCTCTAGGTTTTTGGCTCTGTGTATTTGGTTCAATGAATCACAATAAGTCTAGTATCCTAGTTATGTAAATTTATCTATATATATATATATATATATATTTAAAACTAGATACATATCCTTTTTCAAATATATCTACATATATTCAAAAAGATAATTAGTATTTAAGTGTCCTAGGTAGAGTAGGATTCTAACTCCCACATAACCCTAGTTGACTTGAACTTAAATAATAGACTCGACAAAGATAAAATAAGCAAAGAATAAAATAATCTAATTATTTTATCTTTGTCTGGGTCATGATCTGAACCTGCAACCTCCATTTAAGAATTAATTAATAATTCATAATTATTAATTCATTAATTAAATAATCTAATTATTAAATATATTAATTAAATAATCTCATTATTCAATTAATCTCTGAATAAATACGTGTCACGTTTGTAACACAATTAATTGGACAATCCAATTAATTAACTGTGACCCTTGTTGCCTTTAATCAATCGGGCTGGTAAGGGGACCTAATGGACCCACGGTTTTAGGCTCTAATAATACTTAGAAATAATTAATCAAAATCTTTAATTAATATTTCATGATTATTAACCTTATAATTATTCCACTAAAAACCCAATGCTGCACTCTCACAACTGTAGATGTATTACACAAACCGAAATTACGGTTGTCCATCGATATAGCTATTGCATACGGTATGATCCTCCACAAGTAGTTCATAATTAGAGCTAGGTCATAAAATTCGTTATACCCCTCTAATTATATCTTTCCATTAAGTACCATTGATTCTCTAATGAACAATAAATCATAACTTCCTTTATGGAAGAAGGAGAGTTCTCATATTGTTCAAGCCCCGAATCAACCCCTAAGGGAACTACTATCTACTTCTAGCAAGAATTAGTGGATTCCACTATTGTGTACCGACCTTCCTAGCCATAAGCCAAACTGCGATTCCAACATATGAAGTTATTGACCAAGAATACAACTCCGATCTCACACATGGTATATCAAAAACCACGATCTAACCTGAAGAAGTCGATACGACACTCAGGATTAGGATCACCTATATATAGCCATCATTTGTCGATATATATGAATCTCATCATGCAACGGATCTTGGTGGGAGATTCATATAGATCGTGGCCTAGTAGAATATAATCACATCATATAAGGTGCCTTCATTCTCATATCACCAAATGAATAGTCTAGGATAAGACCATCATACAATACGGAATGGACCGCATCAGTAGGTTAACCACAAATAAAGTACCTAGTTCTATTTGCTATCTACAGACTCTTTAGATTGCTCATCTCAAACTGAATTTATTTTTATATGACACTCATATACTCAGTTAGAGATTACATCCGGCAATCTTGGATGTTAAGTACACATGATATAAATGTATGAGACATATTTATAGAAAGAATAAACTACTTCTTTTATTAATGTTTCATTCACATTACAAATTACATGTTTTAGGGCATAAACCCCAACAATCTCCCATTTACAGTAAAGTAGATGAGACATATCTCATAACCCTAGACCCTCTAGGTGACCTTCAAACACTTTAGCCGTTAAGGTCTTCGTAAATGGATCAGCATGATTGTCCTGTGACATTATCTTGGTCATGGTCACATCCCCCCTCTACACTATCTCTCTCATGAGATGATATTTACTCTTTATGTGCTTCCCTCTCTTGTGGCTTCTTGGTTCTTTGTAATTATTCACAGCACCACTGTTATCACAAAAAGTGTGATGGGCTTATCAAGATCTGGAACAACTTCCAGATCAGTCCAGAACTTATGGAGCCAGATAGCGTCTTTAACTGCTTCACAAGCTGCTGTATATTCGACTTCCATGGTAGAGTTAGCAATACATGATTGCTTAACACTCCTCCATACTATGGCTCCACCACTAGGGTGAAAATTGATCCAGACGTGGATTTCCTAGAATCCTTTTCTGACTGAAAATCAGAGTCGGTATATCCTAACGGGGATCAAATCTTGCCCGGAATATACTAGCATATAATTTCTCGTTCTCCGAAGATACTTGAGAATGACCTTTATAGCAACCCGATGATCCAATTCTAGGTTGGACTGAAACCTACTAGCTACTCCCACTGTGAAGCAGATGTCAGGTCTCGTGCATAACATAGCATACATAAGGCTGCCTACTGCAGACACATAGGGAACATGTCTCATATCCTCAACTTCTTGAGGTGTCTTAAGACATTGTTCCTTAGACAAGTGAACTCCATGCCTAGAAGGTAAATTAACTTTCTTAGAGTTCTACATTGAAAATCACACAAGTATCTTGTCGATATATGATGCTTGAGATAATGATAAGAGTTTGTTCTTAGGATCCCTAATTAATTGGATCCCTAGAACTTAACTTGCCTCTCCCAAAACTTTCATGTGGAATTGGCTAGC
Organism: Dipteronia sinensis; assembly: GCA_033220585.1. Classification (NCBI taxonomy): domain Eukaryota; kingdom Viridiplantae; phylum Streptophyta; class Magnoliopsida; order Sapindales; family Sapindaceae; genus Dipteronia; species Dipteronia sinensis. Next base: position 31,801,244 of record CM065641.1, on the reverse strand, counting down.
CAGCCAGCCCTTTGCTTCCGACAATATCCCTACGTCATTCCCAATGAGTAGGATATCATATACGTATAGGACTAAGAAAACTACCTTCTTGTCAATGATGCGCTTGCAGACACAAGGCTTATCAACGTTTTGCTCGAAGCCACATGTTTTGATAGCATTATCAAACCTCATGTTCCAAGATCTCGATGCTTACTTTATTCCATAAAGGGACCTTTGCAATTTGCATACCTTTTACTCTTGATATGGAGACACGAATCCCTCTGGTTGTATCATATAGATGCTCTCATCAAGATTGCCATTTAAAAATGCAGTCTTGACGTCCATTTGCCAAATTTCATAATCGAAATAGGCAGTAATGGATAAGAAAATCCTAATAGACTTAAACATGGCTATTGGCGAGTAGGTCTCTTCATAATCGAGCCCCTCCTTTTGGGTATAACCCTTTTCCAACAGCCTTGCCATGAAGGTCTCTACCTTCCCATCTACTCTTCTCTTTCTTTTGTAGATCCACTTACACCCTATGGGTTTTATCCCATCTGTTAAGTCTACAAGTTCCCAGACTGAGTTAGAGTACATAGACTTCATCTCGAGATTCATGGCTTTAAGCCATTCCTCTTTGTCAGGATCTTCCATTGCATTCTTAAATGTCAATGGATCATCCGCACTATCATTAGAGATGACATCTCGTCCCTCTCCAATACCCAAATAGCGTTCAGGTTGTCGTACAACCCTCTCACTACGTTTAGGTGGTAGTGAATCCTGACTATGAATCATCTGACTATCAGTTGCTAATGGATCAATAACTCTTGTTGACTAAGCACTGGTTGTACCAGGCTCAATCTCATTTAATACAATTTTGCTTCGAGGTTTATAATCACTCATATAGTTATCCTCAAGAAACGTTGCATTTGTCGATACAAATACTTTGTTCTCCTCATGGCTATAGAAGTATCCACCTCTAATCTCCTTGGAATAACCAACAAATAAGAAAACCATAGACTTATGGTCCAAATTTGCAGTTATGTTCTTCAGTACATGTACTGGACACCCCCCATATGCGAAAATGTCACAAACTAGCTTTACGATCATTCCACAACTCTATGGGAGTTTTAGGAACATATTTGGATGGGGATAAATTCAAAATGTAGGCCACTATTTGTAGTGCATATCCCTAAAAAGAATTTGGTAATTATGAGAAACTAATCATAGATCTTACCATTTCCATCAGGGTTCTGTTTCTCCTCTCTGCAACACCATTCTGTTGTGGTGTTCCAAAAGCGGTGAGTTGGGATACAATCTCATGCTTAACCAAGTGATCTTCAAACTCTTGGTTAAGATACTCACCTCCATGATCTGTTTATAGAGCCTTGATTATCTTGCCTAATTGGTTCTCAACTTCAGCTCTGAATTCTTTGAACTTTTCAAAAGTTTTCAACTTCCAATGCATAAGGTACATATATCTATATCAAGAGTAGTCATCTACAAAGGTGACATAATGCTCATAACCACTTGTTGCTTTAACATTCATTGGTCCACAGATGTTTGAATGTATAAGCTTTAGTGGTTCTGTAGCTCTAAGCCCTTTTCCAGTAAAAGGTATTTTGGTCATTTTACCTTCTAAACAGGATTATCAGACAGGTAAGGTGCCAACCTTTAACTAGCTTAAAGGTCCACTTTTAACTAGTCTGTTTATCCTATCAAGGTTAATATGGTCAAGTCTTAGATGCCAAAGATATGTTTCATTATCTGGAGAAATTTTTTGTCATTTTGTTTTAGGTTTTCCAACTTTTAACAATTCGGCATTGAGTAGTGATGTATGAATTAATGATCTTAAAACATACAATTTGTTTTCATTTAAACTTAAGCAAACATTTAATCCATTTCTAGAAACAATAACTGACTTATTATTAAAAGAAATAGAATATAATTGTTCTAACAATTTGGACACAAAAATCAAATTTATTGTAAATCCAGGAATAAAATAAACAGAGTTCAAAATAAGAAAACAATTTTCAAACTGGAGTTTAACTACTCCCACTGCTCTTGCTGACATGACATCCCCTAACCCAACACGCATTGAGAAGGATCCCTCCTCAAGCTCTGTCCAAAATCCAATCCACTGTAAAGAAGAACAAAAATGGTTAGTGGTCCCTGAATCAACTATCCAAGGTGAAGAATCATCTTCCACTAAACATGATTCAATAACATTTACCTTTTGCCTTTTTCTTCTTGGCAACCTCCTCTAGATATTGAGGACTAGGGATGGGAATTTCCTCATGGGGCCCTATCCCCCACGGGCCCCCATGGGGTTTTGGGGGTGGGGATGGGGGTAAACTTTGACCCCATTTTATAAATGGGGGAGGTGGTGGGGGGACCTTCCCCAAACTCATTCCCTTATTTACCCCATATATATAATAGTTACTAGTTAGTACTTAGTACATGAGTTTTGATTGAAGATGTAAATTTTAAATTTGAAGTATTAGAAATATTTGTATTTATTTTATATTTCTTTAAACCAATTATATATTTTATAACAAATATTTTGATTACTCTTTAGATTGAATATTTTAACAGGGTCAAACTAGAGATTGAAATGACCGGATTCCAAATTTTGAATTTCGATTTAAGATTGGAAATTAAAATTTTAAAGTTGAAAATGAAAATAAATGGGGAAAATGGGGTTTGGGGTAGGGGATGGGGAACCTCCCCCCAAAATGCCCCCACCCGCAGTCCCCCCAAATGGGTTTTTAGGGAGGTGGTGGGGGAAGGGTTGAGGAATGGGGGTGGGGTGGGGGGACCCTCTTCTGCCCCATTGGTCCCCCACGCCCATCTCTATTGAGGACAATTCCTCTTCTAGTGACCAACCTTGTCACAATGGAAACATTTTTGTTTGCCTTTATCCTTGTCAGTGGAGGTACCCTTCTTCTTGCTCTGGGCTTTCTTAGGTTTGGGTTTACCATTAGCCTTTCCAACATACCTCTTCCTCTTCTTTGATCCAGAGGAAAATGGTTCAGCAACATTTGCCTCACTAGTCTTACCTTTGTTGTCCTTTGTCATGGACTCAAAGGTAGTGAGCTCATTAAGCAATTAAGTCAAACTGAACCTCAACTTGTTCATCCTGTAGTTGCTTTTAAGCTGATTGAAACTCTTCGGAAGAGTCGTCAGTATAATGCTCACCTGGCTAGGTTCATTAATGGCCCTGCCATTGACCCTTGCCCTGTTAAAATAGGACATCATGGTCGGGACGTGTTCCCGAACAGTTGCACACTCCTTCATCCGAGCAAGCATTGGGGAACAAAAAGCTTCATGCCATTTTTTCTCAGAGAGTTGCCCAAACATAGCTTGCAATGACTCCATCATCTTAAATGTTGTAGTCATTACTTCATGCTTTCTAACAAGCACCTCTGTCATAGTAGCTAATAGATAAGTCCAGGTCTTCTCATCAACTGAGACCCGTTTCTAGTATGCCTCACGAACATTTCATAAGGCATTGGTAGAAGACTATGGAGGACACTCCTCCGTAAGTACAAACTTTAGGTCTTTGGTGACCAATATTGCATTAATGTGATGTTTCCATTTTGTGTAATTTTCTCCGGTTAGTTTGTCATTAGCAAGGATTTGTAAAGTGCAGAAGACATTGCTAAAAAAAACATAAATAAAATATTCATTCAATCATACATTTAATTCACATGTCAATGTTTGGCATAAAATTAAACATGATGCATGAACATATTTAATGAACAAGAAAATCCATAAAAACTATTTCTACGCCACGACAATCCAACATACCACAAGCAAGTGCCGCCTTAGGGTTGATCAAATTCTTGCATGTTGGATCAAGACATTATCAATCAAATGATATACCAGAATAACTCTTATGCATCTATCATTCAACCATCGTTTATTTCAGTCAGGTTTATAATTAACCAATTTAATTAAAACCTTGTGAGTGTAACCCACCATTTCAGATCTCTTAAGCTTAACTTAAGAATTGCCGCCTTAGGGTCGGTCAATCCCAAAATACACTCAAAAATCTTATCTGTTAGGAAGTCAACCTTGGTATTGATTCTCATGGAGACCCTCCCTAGGGAGGACGAAAACAAAATCGTCTCGAGGCACCACTTGAATCTCTCGGTGTTGAACCAATGATGGAGACTGCGGGATATAATGTCATATATCCCTCTCCCACTCACTATTGTAGAATTAGGGTTTTCAATTATTAATTCACCTAGATATTACTAAGATTAAACACCTAATTTCAATCTAAATGTCTATGGCATATATAACAAATTATTAGAATCTTATTCTAATAACAAATAAACTAATCCGATTTTTAACTAATTAAAAATCTAGTTCATTATTCAAATTCTAATATAGTATTAACATACCAAGTATTTTTAACAACATACCAAGTTTTAACTATTAAAACTAATCACATTATTAGGTCAAATTATATTAGGGCTTTAATCTAATTAAGCCTAATATTAAGTGAAGGACCCAACTAATCTAACTAATTAAACAATTTAATTAATAGACTAGTTATTAATGAGAATTACCAAGTTCTTACTCTAAAAACTAATCTCATTATTTAATAGCAAATTATGTGAATATCCTAATTTTTTATCAAATTAAAAAAATAAACACATAATTTTTAATGGCTATTACGCATGCATGATATATCAATATATATATATATATATGTGTGTGTGTGTGTGTGTGTGTGTGTGTGTGTGTGTGTGTGTGTGTGTGTGCGCGCGTGCGTGTGTAGGCACACCTAATCCAAATGACATGTATATGCATGGCAATGCTTTAATCTTCTCATAATAAAAGCATACATGAGTTGACCGAGAGTAAAATGAGTTATCTAACTTAAAAAAAATATTTATCTAATTACAAAAGTTATCCAAGGTTTCCTTGGTCTTCAAGTAATTCCAATATTCTTCAAATCTTTGGGCTCTTATTATTTTGGGCTTTTAATCAAGTCCACTAGATTAAATAAATAAAAAATTTATGTTGTGACCCATCTCATGACTCAAACCTATAGCCAGGTGTTACTCTAACCCTTATTGAAGGCCCAAGGCATAAAAAAATAAAATACAATTTAGCCCAAAATCCTTTTCGAATTCGAAAACCCTAGCGTCGCAAATTCGCAGCTCTAGCGCTTTCGCGCGTGGCCATCATTGGTACGCATGGGCTGCCCGCAACAGCACTGACAACAATCAGGCGGCAGCAAGCATCCGTAACCAGCCAGCCGCACTCGAACAGACCAGCCGCGCACGAAGACAAAACGAAGTTGCCTCACGCACAGCCAATCTGCACAGCAGGCTTGGCTGCCAGTTACCCATGCGCGCAGTGATCAGTACATTTATGTACCTATTTTAGGCTCCTTATTCCTAGCTTTTGTTCTCATTTTAGCATTTTTGTGTATATAATGTGTGTTTGAGCCTTGTGTAGGTTCATTTTCCCATAAGCTAGGTGTTTGAGCTTAAAGTGAAGGTTTGAAGGTAAAGAGGAGGAAAAAAAGCTGAAATTGAGATGGCTTGTGCATAATGTCTAACTTACGGAAGCCATATCTCCCTCCTCAGATTGAACTAGGTGTCGTACTACATGTTTTCGGAAAGCCCCAGGAGTCTAGTTTTCAGCAAATTTTATGGATCACAATTCTGGATTTTCTAGAAGAAGTTACGCCCATTCCACAGCCTTCCGCGATGAATCTGTGAGTTACAACTAGCTGAATGAAGTAGCAGTGTACTGCGAGTTGGAACTGCGAGATTGAAGTCATAGAGGTCGCTCGTAAAAGTTTTCCAGAACCTTCTGCTAGATGAATCTGCGAGTTAGACCTAGCAGAATCAAGTAGCATTGTACTGCGAGTTTGAACTAGGAGATTGAACTCGTAAATTTCTGTCGTAAAACTTTCCCAGAACCTTCTGCCAACTAGATCTGCGAGTTAGGACCAGCAAAATCAATCTGTTAGATGGATCTGGGAGTTCCAACTCGCAGATTTAGGTGGGCAAAAACTTTATCCACTTGCAGATCATCTGATTTTTAAGGGTAAACTTGACTTTTCACACCCAATTAAATATCTGACCTACAAACACTATAAATATCCCACCGTGTTAGTCTTTAAACATATCTCTAAAATATCCAATCTTAGATAAAAGTGTGAACAACAACCCAATACCCTAGATTCTAGATCTTACACCTCAAAAGAGAGAGAGGAGCTTCAAAGGCTTCCGTGGAGGTTCTCCTCCATGGATGTCTTACCACCACCAGCTCTAAACTTCTTCCATCCATATTTGAAGTAGATCCAACGAGAGAGGAGAGCAAAACGAAATAGAGATCTTGGTTATCTCTAAACTCTTCTCTTAGTTTTATTTTCTATTTCTTTGATTTGTAATCCCCATTAGGGAATATTTAAACCGACACTTGAGCTTGTTATATATGGTATTTACTTAGATTCAACTTGGATCTTGACTCTATTCTTTGAGTTTATGCTATATCTCTCTTTTCTTGACATGTATGTTGGTGAATGAGTAGAAATTAATATGTTTGCATAAGTGAGACTTTAGATTAAAACAATGATGTAGTGTAACTTAGTATAAACAAATGATGTAGTGTAAAAGTAGAGTCTCACTCTTGTTTGCATATCGGTGACGAAAGGGAATCGATATGTATGGATTGATTCGAGTGAAAGAGCACATTCGTGTTCCGATTGATTAATTATGAATGGATCTTTATTGTTAACTCTTGAATAGAGGGAACTTGATTTATGCATGTTTATGCCAGATTAGGTTGTTTGGTGTATTTTTCTTGTGCTTAATGGCACAATTGCTCATTCCATGCCTTTGGTTGATTGATGAGAATTGGTTTCGGTATTCCCTAATCAACAAATGATTCGTAATAATAAATGATTTGGTTTCGGAATCCTTAATCAAGAGAACTAGCCCTTGAATCTGTTTTGAATGGTACTTGAATGTTTATAATCAACATGACTAGCTTATGTGTTTGGTGAACTTATGTACCTATTGTAACCACTATCTTGCATCTCTCCAAGTCACATTTATTTTCGTAGCTAGGGTGCTTTGCCTTTAGGAGTAGACTAATTTATATTGCTTTGTAGTGTAATTGATTTTCCTCTTTAGCTAGATTTAGAAAGGCAAGCACCCGGTTACATTTATATCCTTAGTGTAATTTATTTTAGTTTAGTTTATTCACACCTCATAAAACTTTCGCATCATGCATACACTTCACACACACCATTCTCACCACTACCATGTTCTATTTACATCACTTTCAATAACGCTTTAGCTAGAGACAGTTATACGAATACCACCTCTCTCTGGGAATGACCTTTGCTTACATGCTATACTAGCCCTTTGACTCATTGCATTTACGAGGTAGATTAAATTAGAAATATCTTTTTTTGAGAGGCTCCAATGACCGCCTCATCACGCAGCCTGGCCGTTGTGCGACCCGCATACATAGGCGCAAGGCCTGGCTATTGTGCTTGCAGCGTGCCTTGGCGTGCTACTTGACTATTGCGCGGCAATCTACCTGCCGCGTCTCACACACACACGTGTTTCAGATTCTGCTCTTCTGCCTTCCATCTTCTTCGTCCGATTTCTTTATACATATTTTACAATAAAATACATGGCAGAAAAAATACAAAAAGAAAATATAGCAGAAAAAATATTAAAATTACATCCCGAAATTAATATTACATTAAAAAAATATTACAACCATTAAAAAAAACCATAAACACTTAAAGGCCCGTTGGGTAGAGTGAAAGGGCTAGTGACCAAGAATGGTTTGATTTGAGGTCAACCTAAGTTGTAAACTTTCATTCACATAGTGGATTTGAGAACCATGTGTGGCTAGAAGGATAGCCCATGAGTTTCACCCAGTTTGAGGGTTTCTCACGTAAATCAATCCTTGTGTTGTTTATTGTTTTTCGAATTTTTATTGTCGATTGATTACTTGCTAAAATGGGGTAAAGTTGTTAACATTGATTAATTGGAAAAGTTGGTAATTAATTAGATTAAATCTATTCAACCAACCCCCCCCCCCCCCCCCCCCCCCCCAATTGGTTAGTTTAGACACACCTTAGTTTATTTTCAATGTCGACTCAAGCGGAAAAGGTTTGCAACTATTTGTGAAAATTTTGGTTTTGTGTCTTCACAGCAGCGTTTTCCCTCTCAAGTTCTTTCATCCTTTTAGTGTTCCTATGCATTTGGGACATGAGTAGGGCAACCTGGGATTTGAAGTCCATATGAGAGTCTGAATTCTTAATTGCTGCAATGAAGGGTTAGATATAAACAGAAAATCGAATAGAATGAGATTGTTAGGGCCCTACAGTGGGAGCCGAATTGTAGATGCTCAAATCTGCAATTGAATTTGTAATCGAGGTAGGCATTGACAACCAGTGAAAAAGACTGAAAAAGAGAGAGAAATCGTCGAGCCACATGAGGGGGTGGTCCCTTAGGGTGACTCTCTAACACTTAAGTCAATATTAAAAGATTAGTAAAGTAAAGTAAGGAGGATGACAAAGCTTGTAAGGCAAACAAGTTTGCTGGTGTCTTGTCGTGTCGTGTCGTGTATGTCAGCTCAACTGAGCTAAGGTGACTAAGAGTCCCTAAGCTTGGATGAAAAGATAATAAAATGATTATAAAGCTAGGAAGCTCTAGCAGTTGCACCGAGTCAAGCACTCGAGCTGTTATGTGAGACTTAGTATATTTGAGAGTAAAGAAGAGCAAAGCTTTGGCATGACTTTGAGAGTAGAAAAGCATGTCAATTTATTTAAAGAGGGGTCTAGTATTTATAGGTAAATGAGTGAGGTCTGCCATATGTGGTTAAGCTTCACGAGATCTTCGGGAGATCATGCCCGAGATTTGGGGGGAAGATATTTGAGTTTCAAATATCCTAGTAGTTGGCTTCACTTACCTGGTCAAGTGTGACTAGGTCTTTTTCTTGCATGCTACTCAAGCTGATAGCTTTAGGCTGGGCCTTGATTGGCCGCCCCAAACCTTCAATCTCAAATCACGACTGATATGGAACTTACTAGGCTTAATCAACCTAAGGCTTTAGGTGTAAAATAGAATTGGGCTTTAGGCCAATTTTTGACCACTACATGTGTACTTATCAATCTTATGGGTGCAATATCTGCACCAAATCGTAACAATTTCATCTCTCAATTAAACTAATGAACAAGTGGTATGTTACTCTTATTATTATTATTCCTTTTTGAAATATTATAATAATTCAGGATTTAGAGAAGATGATAAACTCAAATCCACAACTTTTTTGTATATGTGTCGTATGTTACTCTTTTTAACTTGTACAAACTAAAATGAAAAAATAAAAAATAAAAAATAAAAAATAAAAAATAAAAAATAAATAATTAAATAATTTTATATTATGGAAATTATTACAAAAATATTAATTAATTAAAAAATAAAAAAAAAGATTCCTACTCCATTGCAAATAGAGATGAAAGCTAACAATCTCTTCTTAGGGTAGACCGAGGGAGATATGATCTCTTCCCACTAGGAGGAGATCAACGGAGATTTACTCCACTAGAGAGGAGATCCGGCGATTGCTAGGGTCACATCTACCACCCTTCTTCCTCTATGTGTTTTCTTTTTGTCTTTTTTTTTCCTTTCATATTTTAGTATAAATTATATTTATTAAAATTATTTGATGTTTTCATTTAAATGAGTATTTAACTTCTATAAGAAGTTAGATACCGCTTTTGTCACTTTTATAAAAGTTGTTAGCTATTTGGAATTTTTCCTTGTTGGGACCTCTTTTCTTGTTTTTTGTTTTCCTATACTTTTTGTGCCTGTTTTGAACTTGTTGCCATTCAAAAATAAAAAATAAAAAAACCAAACCCAGATCCTGCATCATCATCATCACCAAACCAATAATGGTAATAAAAAAACACCAAACCCAAATCCCTACTAAAAAGAGTGAAACATCGTTGATGAAAGGAGATGAGATTCATTTGAATCCCATCATTTTAGTTGGGATTATTTTATCCCATTAGATTGGGATAATTTTTTTTATAGGATTAATTTAACCTATCCTATCATGCAGCTAAATGTGGGATTGAAACTAAAATTAAACCGATTCCCATCCTACCCCATCAAACAAACGGGACCTTAAAGTAAAAAAATTCAGTACTTAACAATTCAATTGCCATAAGAGTATCGCTACACATCCTACCTATTTATTCTATCTAGATCCTTGCTAATGATGTGGCTATTGGACTCACATAACATATATCAAATGAATCAATATGTAAATCATTATTAACGTGTACCGATTTAGCAAATGACACATTATTAGTAGGGATCAATCAGGGAGTTATTGTATCCACATTTCTAGTATTGCAAGTTTGTCAAGTACATTGATTGTTATCAAGTTTTCAAGAAAATATTCAATACAACTTTTCAGATATTTCAGATCAGATTAAATGACAAAAAACGATCTCTAAATAAATTTCACAAATGCTTAAGAAAAAAGAAACAAAAATATATTTCAAGTGGTGGAGAACTCTGAAAACAGGCTCAGTTCTCTGTTCCATCCTTAGCCCTGTTTTCAGTTGGTTCATGGTTCCGCCAACCGGGAGCTCTCAGCATCCATTCGTTCAAGCACCCGCTTAGCTTCAAATTCCGTGGCTGGCACAACATTCCGTATGTTAAATCCATCTTTCATAGCCTCAGGACGGATGGTAAATGTGAAGTAAAATTTATTCGATACCTGTTTGAATTATAGGACATCAACCAACCAAAATAGTAAACAATCATCAAATTCAAAGAATTAGATTTTACAAAGACAATGAATTGAGATGGAAGATGAGCAACCCACTTGGTTTTGTATCACACATGAGATAAGAGCTGGATTGATTTGTATTAAAAAAAAATTCAACTGGTTGCATTTTTATCCCAAATCTTATGAGACTTTTAATACCAAGAAGAAAAACAGAAAAGAGTTACTGCATTTTTTTCATGCGATGATCAAAAGCTATTTCATGTACATGTTAAATACTTTATATAGCTGATGACCACTGTGCAGTAGTGTTTGTTCTCATATAGTCAAATACAGATGCTAACCTCACTGGTCCTGAGCTCCGGCCTCGTAACATGAGCGATAACTTCCACGTTTATCAGAGGTCTGGCTGGATTCTCGAGTTCTGTATACAAAACACAAGATTTGAAACGGAGGAAATTTCCTACATCCACCTGCATCAGCAAAGAAATATATAAGGGGTATTTTGTCATACTGCCTACTCATTGCCTGTTCCATAAGCAAAGAACCTTGCTTACAGAATAAAGTTTTGGCAAACTTTCCACCAACATGGATTAATTGCTAATATCTGATAATTAAAATTAATGAGTTTATTCTTTATTCTCCCAGTCTCACTCATTCTCTCTCATTTAAGCAAATTCTTTCTTAGATGTCAGTAATGAGATGGTGGATATATACTCACAGGTCTGAAAAAATCAACATGATCAACTTCTATAAAGCGTGGTGCTGCACCAGCAAATGCATAAGCAGTTGAAAAGGCCAGCTCAAATGCTTTACGCATCAAAAATCCTCCAAATATCCGACCATGTAAGTTCCTCTGCTGGGGCTGGCAAATCAAGGAATTCCCATGGCAAGTATCTTGTATAAGAATGCTATCTCTGTCTGCCAGCGCTGGCATGTCACAAAAAATCCGACCTTCGGCCAACAATGCATTAAGCCTCTCTTTGTCCTCATTATCAATATTCATTTGCTTGTCTGCTTTATTCCTTTTCCTCATTTTGTTCCTTTCTTCGGCCTCTTCCCATAGCAGTTTTTCTTGTCCAGTTTCAGGCAAGATCTGGCTGACTGGAGCTGATTTTCCGGTCTTGGCATCACGACCTACAAATGTGAAGTTTGCTACAAGGGCAACTGATTCTGATGGCTCTGGGGTATCTGGAAAACAATTTTTTTTTCTTTCTAGAACATAACCAATAAAGCAACAAATCACAATTTTAAGAATCGGAAGATTTAATGATGGTTTTAACAAAGGGATTTAATGATCTCAGGAGGTCTCAATCTTGTTTCTTCTTTGTTGCTATCAGGTTTATGTCATGGAAACGCATAAAAAGAAAGAGGGAAAAGTAGAGAAAAAGAACACAAAAAATAGTCTCGTAAGAGCAAAATATCATTTAACATCCGAGAAGAATTTTCTGGAGTCCATTAAAACAACTATGAAACAATCGAAAAACAGCAATCACTCCATGAACGAATCATTGCAACGTTTTCTTGTACTGCATTCTGAAGGTGCAAAGAGTCGGTGTCGAGTACAGATATTTAAAAAAGTATCTTTTAAGATAACTAGATTCATCACTTTTTATGGTGACAATAAATGACTTGGAATTTACTGCCTTTACTGAAAAGAAACATCTTTGGTGCCGTATTCTTGATATAATTAGCTTAGCTGCAGACTGGATGAATTTCTAGTACATACTACCTTATTGTAAAAACTAATATAACATACTCATGGTCATATTTGTATTAGTTGATATTGATAATAATACCTGCCCTTAAATTCTTCCACTAAATGTATGTATGCAAGATATATTTTCTGTTCGAAGTACATTGTTATTTGAGATAGCATGACAATAAAAAATATATAAAAAATATAAAAAAAATGAAAAACCGTAAGGAGCAGGAATATATAAACAAAAATTTAATGTCAAAAGATTATCAAAGAACTATTCATTATTTTGGAGTACCTTGGGAGAACTGAGTAACTTCAAGTTGAATTTCCATAGATGACCTCCCAACCCATGTAACAGCTCCAGCTATTTCTAAATCAGTGTTGACAAGGATTGGTTTTTTCATAACCATCCTGTCAACAGAAGCAGTGACCAATAATAAAGGCCTTGTGGCCACGTCATCATTGCAACAGTGCTGGTCCGTATGCAATCAAATGAATTACAAACTTTGGATGTAGTAATAAATCAGAACGTGTTTTTAGCATATTAAAATTAAACAGACAAGGAAGCCATGATCTAAACTGCCTAGCCTAAATCATTATCACTTAATGGCTACATAATATTTATAATATTTAAAATTTTATCGATAGAAGTGATTAATTGGGAGAAAATATAAGACCTTGGCAATGCTAACTTGGACTATGGCCCCAACAGCGAGGAATACGTTCCCACTAGACAGTGTATCTATCTAGTTTTTAGTGGACAACGTTATGAGCTGGAGACAATAGACAGGCAAATCCAAAGGTACTTAAAGATAGCAAGGCAAAATTTTAGGACCGCATCTTCCAATTCAAAACCTACAAAACTTGGATTAAACTGAGGCTGAATACCAGAAACCAACGAAAGATTCTCCTATATAAAGCCAACCAAACCATAAGTCCATAAGTATAGAGATTGCAAATTGCATGATAGAACCCAAATAAACTAATTAACAACTAGAACAAATCTAACTTATATCTAATGCCAATAAAAAAGGATCTCAAAAACATACGTCTCCCACAATCCAAAGCAAACGAATAACGATAACTGGCACTAAGAGTCTTAACTCTTTAAGTACCTTGTATGTAATGGTTCCAGCCAGAGCATCAAGATCCTCAAGCAACTTCCCCATCCTGATCTCATTCCAAGGGTTTTTATACTGCTCTTTAAGTATATAGTCACTCGAAAACTTGTAAAGAATACTAGTCCTGCTCTTTGATGGAGATTTTGCAACCAGTTCACTCTGCGAAACCGAATCACTTGGCCTGTCCCCTGGCTTCTCAAACATCATTGATCTTGCCTCCCATAGAGCATTAGTCACGGGTGAATGGTACATTCCAGGCCACAAACTGATCGGTTTTCGTATTGAAGAGCCTGCATCTATAGGTTGTGAGCTCTCAACTGATGAGGATGATCTAGGGTCCGAAAACGACCTCTTTTGAGTGAATTTGTATCCAAATGAACCACAAAATCCAGTCTTGAACACCTGGGTATTTAAAAATTCATGATCCAATTCACGTTTCAACAATGAAACTAAGCTCCCACCACAAAATGACCTGGTTCGATGGAACTGGGTACTGAAACTTTCATGGAGTCTGCCGCCAAACTGTGAAGAAGATGGTCGGAGGAAATGGTGGTAAAGGAAAGATTTTCTGAGCCAAGTCATGATTATTACATTAAAGGAGAAGTAATTACAAGTTTGAGAGAGTTGAAGTTATTGAATCCATGGGAGAGTTTTTGTCAGAGTGGAACTGTTTCAGTTTTGACTGGTTCCATGATTTTGAACACTGGAATCGAGTGGGATTCTTTATTTCGGATCAAGGAGAGTCAAAATAAAGCAAATTGCACTCCTGACGTTTAGGATTAGGGATAATATTAAACAAATCCATCTAGTTTGACGTATTAGCCGTTTTGGTTCTTCTAGTTTCAGTTTTGTCTCTTTTAGTCCAAACGTTTAATATTAATCTCTCTTTTGGTCTCTATTGTCGAATTCCATTAGATTTCCGTCAAACATGTGAGGGTAGAATGGTAACAATACAAAATAAAAATGTTTTAATAAAAAATTAATATTAAAAATAAAAAAATTAATAATATTAAAATAATTAATAAATACCTTTCAAAAAAAATTAAAATATTTTTGTTAAAACAAACTAAAAAAGTAAAACATTTCATAAAACCTAGTTGCATATTTCATCATCATCATCATCATCATCATCATCATCAACATTTCATCACATTCAACCAGAACCCTAGTCGCCCATTTCATCATCATCATCATCCAAATTTCATATTCATCACATTCGACCAAAACCTAGCCCCCCACAAACACCACAAACACCACCACCCCCACTGTCAATCCGCCCCAACCCAAAACAAACAACCAATGTTAAAGCTAAACCCAATAGAACCTAATCGGCTTTGGTGAGAGATATCAAGAATGTAGAGAGATTGAGAATGAAGGAAGTGAGTTTAAGAAAAAAGAGAGATTTTGGTGGAAAACGAGTTGCGATTAGGTTTCAGTGGAGAGAGAGGCTGGGTTTGGGTAATGGTGGTTGGGTTCCTCAATTATTCTTTTTTCTAAATTTGGTTTGACAACGGTTTGGTGGTGGTGGTATGCTTTTAAGTTTTGAGGTGGTGGTACGATTGGTTGAGGTGGGGAGTTTTTTGGTGGGATTGGTGGTAGGTTTTGGGCGGTTTTGGATGGGTGGTTTCTGGGTTGGGTTTGGTGGAGGTTTCTTGGGGGAATTGGTGGCTGGTCGTGAAAATTTTGTCATGAATGCAATCCAAACAAATTTAAAATCCCAAGATGCACTAATAAGAATAAACCTAGTATATAGCAAGTAGAGGTATCGTTCCACAGAGATCGTGAAAATAGTTGTGACCAAATTCTACTCTAGCACTAAATACAATAAAGGAAATTTGAATTGATGATGATAGAACTAATTTGAAAATGCAATAACTACTAAACTAAAGAATACTAAAATAAAACTAAGATAGTAAAGATGTGTGTAAAGGTATGATGATATATATGGGAGTTGATGCAATATAGACATACATCACGGGGATTCCACTTATGAAGCCCGACTAGATTTAAGCATACGGCTTATCTTCCTAACTCGAGTTTCCGAGATGGCTTGGATTAGAATGCACACAAACCACCCCTTTAACTTTTGCTTTGGATTGGAATGCTTACAATCCACCCATTTTTCCTAGCCAAGATATATTGGATTGGAATGCTTAGAACACACCTTTTCCAATTCAATTGAGCTTGATTAAACACCTAAAGTGTAAATGGTCAAAAGTAAAGTTTGGTATCTAATGTAAACCAAGAGTTGGAATGCCTACTTGGCTCACAAAGAAACCACAATTCAATATCAACAAAGTGTTAGGAGTTGGAATGCCTACCCAACCCAAAGTGAGTATTAAATTCATTTGAGAGCAAATTCAACCACTAAGTTAAATGGGAGTTGGAATGCCATCCATTTTCACAAAGATTTCATTTAAAAGATTAATTTCTCTAATAAGTTCAATTGATCCACAAAAATCAAGAGTATAAATGCCTACTTAATTCAAGGGACAATCAAATACAATTAAGTAAATTGAATGGAAATATATTAATCAAGTAGAAATGGTGGAAATCCCACAATCTATGAATTAATTACATCAACCCCCAAATTGGGTTTAGCTACTCATGACAAATGTAAAAGGATATCAAAGATGAGAGAAATAGAAAATACCCATATGAGACATTCTTTCTTCAAGCTTGATTCCACCTCCAATGTTCTATTGAGTAGCAAATTAGTGAAGTAAATGGATGGGTTTTATGGGTTTTTGAGAGAGAATAGGTTTTGAGATTTAGAGAGAGAAAAATGTGATGTGAATGGGTGTATGGTTATTTTTGAAATATCAGATATGATGCCTTATATACCCTCTCCAAAAATAGGTCAGAATCCTGATGTAGCTCTAACTGATGCTCGTATAACACGGGTATAGCAAGGGTAAGGTACCTGTGCATTCTTCATTTTCCTTCCTGATTTATACAATGTGCACGGGTTGTGCACGGGTAAGTGACCCGTGCAGTTGGTTCTTGCCTAAGGCTCTGCTCTCTGGTCTGGTGGATTGCACGGGTAGTGCAGGGGTAATACCCGTGCGGTTACACATGTGCACTGAGGTCTGCTCCAATTTAATCTTCTAGTGCACGGGTTGATTCACGGATAGTGCACGAGTATGCTACCCGTGCACTATGGCCTACTTCACCACATTTTTGTATAATTTGTCATTTTTGTCCCTCTTCATGCCTTTTCACCTAATGCTTGCAATAACAACCAAAAAATCCATAAATACACATAAAAACACCTAAGAATGAGACAAAGAGAAAGGATATGAGGGCCAAAATGTATGACATTTTTGGCTCGATCAATTACCCCCAAAACCAAACATTTGCTCTTCCTCAAGCAAACTCAAGACAAAATAAACAAGGACTCACAAACCAACAATAATGACTCTATCTATAAATTTCCTAGACTCGAAAACAACAATTCAAACTGCCGCATGTCCAACCTTTGATAAGATGCAATGATGTGTGATAGAGAGAAGTAGACATATGCACTATGTTCTAAAGTAACTCGAAGGCACTCAAGGGAAACTCGCACAATCACGAATCCCACATCTAAAAGTGCTCTCGCATCGAGAACTACTCACTCGCACACCTTGAGCATAATTCGCTTCGACTCTAGCCTCTCGTGCAGTTTCTCTTTTCTTTCCGGTCAGTGTTGGGGTTTTGCCCTAAAGCTTGTAATATAATTTGAACATAAATAAAATAAGTAGTATATTCATTTATTTTGTGTCATACTTTAGATCGTGGTCTTTGATATACCATGGGTGAGGTCGGAGTTGCATTCCCGATCAATATACTCCGTATGTTGGGATCGCGGTTTGGCTTGTGGCTGGGAAGGTTTGTACACAATAGTGGAATCCACTCCTTCTTGTGAGAAGTAGATGGTAGTTCCCTTAAGGGTTGATTCGGGGCTTGAAAAATATGAGCGCTCTCCTAATTCCGTAAGGAATGTAGGATTTATTGTTCATTAGAGAATCAATGGTACTTAATGGAAAGATATGATTAGAGGGGTATAACGGACATTATGACCCAGCTCTAATTATGAACTACTTGTGGAGGATTATATCATATGTAATAGCTATATCGATGGACACCGAGAGTTATTGGTTTGTGTAAAAACGTCTACAGTTGAGAGAGTGCAGCTTCGGGTTTTTAGTGGAATAACACCGAAGTTAATAATCATGAAATATTAATTAAAGAGTTTAATTAATAATTTCTAATGATTATTGGAGCTCAAAATACTGTGGGTCCATTAGGTCCCCTTGCTAGCCAGATCGATTTAGGTAACAAGGGTCACGGTTAATTAATTGGATTGTCCAATTAATTGTGTTACGAAAGTGACACGTATTTATTCGGGAATTAATTGAATAATGAGATTATTTAATTAATGAATAATGGTGATGAAATAAATTAAATAATAAGATTATTTAATTATGTTGTTAATCACTAAATGGAGGGTGTTAGTTGATATTTGATTTTGAATAAAATAAGATAATATGATTATTTTATTTTATTAAATTAAATATTTGAAATTGAATTTGAAATGTTTGAATTCAAAAATAAATATTTAATTTAAAAAGATATGAGATATTTTTTAAAGTTTTTAAAAATCAAATTTTCGGTTTGTTTTTAATAGATATATATGAGATATATATTTTGCAATCTAAACAACATAACCGAACAACATAAAATCAAAAAGTAATCAGATTACTTTTAAAAAGGATTGAATGAGAGAACATACAAAAGAAAAAAACATAAAGTGTGATCGTCACACAACAAAAAGCACACAGCAAACATAGAGAAAAAAAAATTGGGTGTGGTGAGAACAACAAGTTCTGCACTTCTATTTGTGTGTGTGTTCTTCTCTTCTTCCTACATACAGGTCCTGAATATCGTGACGCGCCCACATGCTGTTACCAGTTCCGGGAGATAGCGAGGAAGATCACGTGGTTCAAATCAGGAGCAGTTCGTATCAAAGTGAAGGAGCCTCCTACGTAGGTATGAATAAATTCCGTCACTTTATTATTGCATTTGATTATTACTGAACAAATAGGTTAGTTTAATGATTGCATAAAAAATTTTAAAACCTTCCGCTGCGCAATCTGTAACCCTAGGTTCCAACAGTCAGAGTCCTAGGTTCACTGACGCAGAACGAAAGCTCTAGGATCACCAGCATAATCCCGATAGTAAATGTGTAAACATGATTGGTGATTTTTGAACTGAAAATTTTCCTATTTCTTTGTTCACCTCATTAAACCCCATGACCCCATTACTACCAAAGGGCTAGCCAGGTTGACGTCATTTACTCCCTCAACGGAGTTGTTTAAGTTAGGTTGTCGGGCAACTGAAGATTTTCGTGTTTTTTTATATTTGTTTTCCGTGTTTATTTAGATGAGGATATTTTAGTCTTTTGCTATTTTATGGTTTTCTGAGCCTATTTAAGGCTTTTTGTTATCAGTTTCAAGGCATTCAATAATATTTGTAATTTGGTTTCAATTCTTTCTGGTGGATTCCAGTTTATGTTACTCACACACACCCCATACCAAGCTCTTCTTAACATTCACACACTAGCGTCTAGGCATTCCATTAAGCATACACTTGTGCTACCACAAATTTACTCAATTTTGAGTACTTTACATTTCATCACAAGGTTCTTGCGTTTCTCTTTTGCATTGCTATTTTTTTTTCTTTTTTTTTTTCTTCTTTTCTTTTTACTTTTGCCTTTGCACATATACATTTGACAAATTAACTCTAGGTGCACTTTTTGCCCTTTTACATTTTTGATCCATTTCTTGCACAACTTACATAATTGCCTAAGTATATGTTATTCCCACATTAGAGCTTACACCTTTCCCACCACTTACACACACACACACACACACACACACACACACACACACACACACACACACACACACAACCCACATAATTGGCAACTAAAGGGTTGGTTTGTGTTTGGCTTATGGTTATATGGTTAATTGTGGTTCCAAAAGAAAGGATAAGTGTTTGGCCTTAAAATTAGCTATGGGGCACACATAAGGGACATAGGAATGCATTTAGGCTTTTTAAGTAGTTAAATGCATACACATCGCCCAAGAGCATTTCCAAAACAAGTCTATCAAGGGAATGAAAGCATCCATCATGCAGTCCACTATGTGTATGTATGATAAATGTTTAGGGAAAAACATGCGGCGGAAGCGAAAAATTGTGTTTTTATATTTTAAAAATTTTTCTTTTAAAAGAAAGAACCTTAACCTTTAATTAATTAACATATAGTAAAAATATCGTACCTTTTTCACATGATGATTGATTTTACGTCGATTTGAATCCGCTTGCTTCGAATTGAATCCGTAAGATCTTCTAATACAACCACGAACGTGAATCACCTAGGAGTGTGGGCTCCCTTTTCTTTGAATTGTAAACCTGAGGATGGAAAAACAAACCTTTTTCTTTTGTTAGTCACAATAATCCTCTTAGAGAAAATAAAGAACGTTTGATCACTTGTGAATTCTTAATCTTTTTAATCAAGAACTCGCGTGAACCCTAATTCGATCTTGTGCATAAAGCTTTTTGATGTAAAAGCTTCTAGTGCACAATCGAAAATAAAACGCTCCATATTCGTTTACTCTTTGGTCGAATTCTACCTCTTTCTTGAGTTGGAAGTTTTTTTTATTCAAAAGCAAGAGAATAAAAATTTTCTAAAAAAAAAACTTCTTTTTTGAACTACCATTATTAATTCCGAATTTAATAATCCATATATATATATATATATATATATATAGGTGATGGCCTAATCCTCACTCAAGTAGGATTTCTACCTTGTAGTCAAATCCTCACACAAGTAGGATTACTTTTTCACCAAGTCTTCTATTAACTTTGAGTTTTAACCATATTTCAACTCATGAGTGTATTATCCAATAATAAATTATTGAATATAATATTGTGACTATATCAAAAACTTCCTAATTTGACTAGATAAATAAAATACTTTTATTTATCCACTTATCAAATATAGTCTTTGATACTTATCATACTACCAACAATAGTATGACACTAGGAATCCTTCTCCTAGTTTGAAATTTTTTTTGACTTTTAATCAAACAATTAATTAATTTCCATTTGATTAATAAAATAAAATAAAACAATATATTAGACTAATTAATTTAGCATTGCCGCCCAAGTAAATACTTGTGCAATATATTATTTTTTTCATTTTATTAAATCCACTAGACTTTAATAAAAAGTCAACATGTGAACTAGATCTATTCTTACTATAAAAGAAACAAGTCCACATACCTTAAATTTAATACATTAATATAATCTAGCAGCCCATTTAATTAAAATATTCAAATTATATTCTTAATGTGTTAATGGAATGCTAACCGCACCCCATTAGGGCCACCCTAGGATTCCTACATCCTTGGCCGCCCATTCCAGGCCTTTTTTGAAGAGTTACTGCGTGTCTTGATCTCACATGACCACACCTCTCCAAAACTTTTGGATTCTGAAAGCCAAAAACAATTCTAGATGGACCCAGAAATTGGTCCGGTAGAATATATCAAGTGATCCATGCAAGTTCGTAAGGATTGGGGATCTTAGCGGGCTATCTAATATAAGCTTCAATAGACATAACCTAATCACATCAACAAATGATTCACTTAGGTCCAATCTATTAATTTTACCTCATTCCACTTGTTAACGGAAATTTTGCTCTAGACGAGAAATCTCAGTTAACACCCTCGAGACCACTACCACGTAGGTGGTGGCCAAGATTGATCGTATGTGTAACAATGTTTTATAAAATGACAAGGAATAATGATACAATTCACCACCCAAAAGAAAGCAAAAATATTTTCTTATTGAACGTGTATGGTATATAAATTTCTCTCAAATTGCTCTGAATTCTCTCTAGGGTATGGTCAAGTACTTTTCGTATGCCTGTCGAATAGTAGTCTCCATTTCTGAAGGAGGAAGTCCCTTCTTTATACAATGTCTTCATAGGTGTCAACTCATTGATTTCCCCTTGATTTTCTCATCCCCCTCTTATAGGACGGAATTTTTCCCTTTAAATGTAGTTGACTTTGAGTTAATTGCTCCGTTGAGGGTATCTTGGAAATCAATTTGTTTCCCATTCAAACTCTATTAATTGTTCTGCACGTGTATAATATATGTGGGTGTGATGCTGTGTATCTCTGGGTCTGGCATGATTCCCATGGGGATCGTTGAATGTATCATGGTGTGGTGCATCAACTAGTGAGGTCGATCAGTGTTCCGACCTCGATATCTGAGAAGTTTCATCCAGCTAGGAGCCAGATCTGGCTTCCCTTGACCTTTTTGAAGCTAGGTGCGGCTTCCCCTGACCTTTCGAAGCTAGGTGCGGCTTCCTAGGGACATTCTCCTGTGTCAGCGAGGTATAGGTGAGTCTCTGGAGCAATTGCGAGGTGACCTCGACTTCAGGGAATTTCTAGTTTTGGTGATGCAGGCTAGATCTTATCGTTCCGGGCTCTATCCCTGATGCTTCCGGAGCCCGTCCTTGTTCCCGCGGGGTGATATCGTAGCTCGGCTCTGGATAGAATGGTCTCCTGGTGGAAACTCTCGGGTATGGAGCCAGGTCTGGGAGGTGGAAAATTTTCCTTTGGTCCTTAGCCAATTTTGGCTATTAACACCACTAAATAGCTAAAATTGAACTCTTAAATATAGATAGAATAAGATAATATTTCTCATTCGTACCCTAGACAATCTTATTGGATATAGTGTATCCTCGTGAAGAATATCAATAATCGCCAAGAGCTCATAGACCACCTATAGCTCTCCTAGTTACCATATTTACTCATATGACCACATTTTGAACTTGGATATTTTGACTTGTCCAGAAGCCATGTTTCAATAGACACTATTGAAAACTTAAGGTTAAGATTTAATATCCAATACCTCAAAATATCCATATGATTATATTCTGTTCACATTTAATTACTAGAGCCACGAAGTCCATATCTATAAATGAAGTCCTCTATCTATTAACAAATGAATACCACCAAACTATAGAGGATAGACGATGCTATATAATTGTACTCATTCATAGCTCAAATGATAACACTTGTAACCATAAGTCTATCATTTATCTTAGGATTGAGATAGACTCTCCGATTGTCCTCAAGTGAAAACTTTTATCCATTGACGGTTCTGGATAAAGTATTTCACTGTGATCCTATTCAATGCACCTAGTACACTAGATTCTTTTTCCCAAAGACACTACACTTTGATGATTTTAGACTCATCATAACACATTTGATCTCACTCAAATGCTAGCAAAAGAATCAACAACTTTAACAAGGTAAATGCGCCCAACCTTTATCTTAAGTTGTGAACATTATTCAAGACTAACTAAAAAAATGTGTCTACCTCATACATATCCAGATGTACGAACAATTCTTCATCTCCCATAGTCTTTTGACCTTATGATTATTTACTTTTGACAATTATAATAATTAAACTATAAATGCTATAAGATTTGTTAAACTACAAATCACTTTATTAATATGAAAAAGATTGTTAAATACATCATTACACTCTTGCTATTGAGCATAATCCTAACAAAATTTCCTATGGCATGTGACAGGTATGATGAGAAAAGTGTTTAAAGAATAGAACAATTTAACACTCAATGCGTTATCTAAAAGGCTTGTTGATCGCGCTTTAAATGTTCACATTTTGCGCACCCTTTACTTAACTTTTGTTTACGTTTTCTGAGCATTTTCAGTTATTTAACCATGTGTTTAAGTGTTCTCAGGCATTATTGAAGAATTAGAAGTGTTTGTGCTTAAAGGGGAGATTTGGAAACAAAATGGAGCAAAAAGAATAAAACTGTAATAGCCTGTGCAGAACGATTAACTTGTGGGTGTCATAACCCCCTCCTCCGATCTAACCATGATGAGAACTTTATATATTTGGAAAGGTACGGAAGTCTTGTTTTCATAAATTTTTACGGATTGTGATTCCGACCTTTTTGGAGGAAGTTATCCTCATTTGAGTAACTGGTGCGCAGAGCAGAAATCCAATTCGGCAGTTAATTCGGCTGGCACCATGGCTGCCGTTTTTACCGCTGAACAGCACCTGGAGGTCAGATTTTTGCCCGAAATTGAGGGGCAATTTCTTCCCTTCACTTCCAAATCATCCCCAAACTTGCCCTAACTATAAATTTTCCTCCTTCATCTTCTCTAACCATAATTGTCAGACCTCCCAACACTTCTCACTACCATACACACCTCTCCCTATATCCAAATCACCTTCACACCTTCAACCAAATCATTCCCATTTCACACTTTCAATACCAAAGCAACAACCTTCCCCATCTCACTAACTCAAACCCAGCACATTTTGGAGACATATTGAAGAGAAGAGAGGAGATTCACCAAGGCCAAGGGAATCTCAAGCACATCAAGGAACAAGAAGACTTTGTGAAGGCTTTCATAGGTTTTCTCTACAACTTTACTTCTCTTTAATTTCATTTCCATTATGTGTAACTAAACCCTATGTTGGGGGATTGATGTGACTCTACTTAAAAACCCTATGTAACTAATTAGCATATTTTGTGATTAATCCACTCTTGGTTTTCTTTATTCATGAGATTTGAAGTTGCCATTTTACATGACTAAGCTAATATTGGGGCTCAATTTAGTTTTGCTTGTAATTTTGGTTCACATATGTTGATTGTGGTTTAAAGTTTGAATGGTTTTTAACTCATTCTCCAATCCCTAGCTCAAATGAATGGAAAATATGCTTGTAAATGTTTTATCAAATTAAAGATTAACTAATTGTTCTTAAGAAGAAAGGTTAGATTAAAACTTATAGTGGGGCTCACTTGAGTAGAGATTTAACCTATGTTCTCATTAAAAATCATAGTAGGGTTTACTTGGGTTGAGATTTGAATATTAGCTCTTAATGAATTTAATCAACTTTAGAACAAACCTTGAGTCGGATTGTTGTGCTTAATTGAACTAAATTGCATTGGGTCCCTTCATTTAGTTGTTTGTCAATCCCCCAATATCCATTCCCATACATTTCCACTTACTCAACCTTAGCCACTTGCTTTTGTATTTTCTTAGTTTAATTTAATATAGCATCCAAAATATCTTCCAAAACCAACAATGAATAACTTTCTCGCGGATAGTTTAGTTTAGTGTACATATCCTAAATATAGCCAAATATCCTCCCTTTTCTTGAGGAACGATCCCGCTTGCCATTATACAATTCAGTACGATTTATGTATACCAAGTGTGGTATTTTTGGTACTTGAAAAATCACGATCAAAATTTGGCGCCGCTGCCGGGGATCGATAGCGTTATATTTGGCTATTTTTAGCTTTGTATATAGTTTAGTAGTTTATTGTATTATTTTTATCTTTTTACTCTGTTGGGTAGTTTTGTTCTCTCTTGTTTCAGATCGATGGATTTCTTCAGGCAACACACGGGACCTATGAATGGACAATATGGAGATTTCTACAATCCGGAGCAAAGCTACATTCCTTATGACAATTCATTTGACCCAGATTGGAGGACTCACCATGACTCCTCAATGAGCCATAACTCAACCAACATGCATTGCCTCAGTATTGAACAGATCAAACCGGTGAAATCCTCAAAGAGCTCGGAAGATGACATGTACGAAATTCTAAGGAATTTGGAAGATGAGCTAAGGCAAGAAAGGGAAGGAAAAGAAGAACAGGTATATGAGTTGATGACAGAGAATGAGGAGTTGACAAGTCAAAAAAGGGACATAATTTTGAAGGTAGATTCATTAGAAAAGGAGAAAGACTTGACAACACAGAAAGTGCTAGAACTCACAATCAAACTAGAAAAGAGGGACAAGACATTGGTAGATATGCAAGAAGAGCTCAATAAGAAGGAAAATGTTTTGAAGATCTCACAAGTCAAGGAGTGTGATATTATTGTGCAATTGGACAAAGCAGAACATCATCTCAAGGCCTTGGAGGATTCATCCTTGAAAGAGATCTAAATGATTAAGGAGGAAATTGCTCAAAGAATGAGGCTAATGCAAGCCGAAATTGAAGCGCAAGATAAGGCGTTGGAGGAAATCAAGTCAATGGACAAGGCACTTGAGATTGTGAGAGCCAAAGAAATTAGGGCACCTAGCCAAGCTTGGCATGCTAAAAGTTGATACCAAAGGCAAATCCAAGGAAGTAAGTAGACAACCTCAAGTGTTGGATTTGCATGCTAAGCATGAGGAGCTCAAACCAATTGCCTTAATGCCTAGTTCAAGCCAAGCCAGAAGAAAAAGAACAAGAAGGAAGAACATAAAGGATCTCAAGCCTTCAACAACAACAAAAGGTACAATTCACATTTATACACCTACTTGTTACCAATGCCATACTATAGGCCAAAATCGACCTCAATACCCCAAGCTTAAATGGCAACGTGTGCATAATGTGAACCACACTACTTCCAAGTTGGTTGTTAAATCCATATGGATTGACAAGACCAAGTTGGAAGGACTTGGTGGGAAAGGACCACTTTGGGTCAAAAAGAGGGACAAAGGGTATGTTGTTATTGAACCACCTATCTTAGGTAGGGCTTGGTCTTGGTGAAATTTTTGATGTGTTTGTTAAGTGTGCAAGAAATTGAAGATTCAAGGCACTTAACAGACATTTGCTATGCACTCAATTGTTTGTATCCCAAACCCGCACCTTTTAAATTTTGCTAGTTTAAATTTATTTATTTTATTTCTGTTGCTTAGCCTAAGAGTGGATATTTTAGTTGTGATTGATTAGTGCCTAGGACGATGTTAATTGCATTGACAAGTTCCTCATTTAAGGAAAACTTTTATGTTAGTGGACTAGGCCATTTTTGATTTGGTAGAGAATTTCGTATGAGTAAAATACCATGTGATTGTATATATGTGTTTATGTTTAGTGGTGGATGATTAGGATTGTATATATGTGTCATTCAATCCTTGCGAAAGTACTGCCCTGTTTTGAAAATTTTGAGGTAAATGTTTCTCAAAAACTGTACTAATCGGTGAGGAAAAAAAATTTTCTGTCCACGTTATGTTCATTGTTTTTCGTTAAGATTCCAACGGTGTAAGGAACGCAAAATTCTGGGCAGCGGTTTAGAAGTTATGAATGTTTCTTCGACCGAAGGTCATAAGCGTGCCCTGTTTTGAAAATTCTGCGCGTGACCTGTTTTCGACGTCTCTTTTCACACTTTTTCAACTCGAAATTTGAGATGTTTTCTAAATAAAAAGTGTGAGTTGGCATGTTCATTTTCTACTGTCAAATTTTGAGAAAGTTTTATAGAGCAGTTTTGAAAATATGCATTAAAGAGCGGACATAGGTCGAATTCAAAAGTTGACAGTTTTTGTTGGAATGTTGTCCTCTATATTTAGATGCCTTTTTCGCATGTGATTTTTGTTATTTTGTTTTTAAAGTTTGTATTTTGTTATACATTTTGTATGTGTGTGATTTATTGTATATAAGTGTCAGTATGTTCTGTGCCCAGATTTTCAAATCATGAACTCATTGTCCAAATTCTTAAATTTTTCAACATTAAGGACAATGTTGATTCTAGGTTTGGGGGTATGGCACCTCTGATGTGTATAATGTTAATTTTTGGATTTCAATTCTGCATGTTTGGTTTTTGGAGTCTTGTAAAAATTGAAATTTTTTTGCGATTAAGGCGATATTTGAGCATATTTTGCTTGATTTGATACCTTTGTCATGTACTCATTGGCAATCTATGAATGCATGCATGGCATGAGTCAGTCCCATACTCTTATTTCTAAGTAGAGATGGCTATTTATTTGAGTGTGGAAGTCTATTAGTGGAGACCACCGTGAGTCCACGTGCCTTAAAAAGCGATTTCATGAGGGCTATATTTTTGTACTCCTAAACACGCTTTACTCTTTTGTGCATCATTTACACCATTAATCATAGAGCATTCATCAATTATGGATATCATGTCATTTGCTTGCATTTTTCAGTGGTTGGCCTACTTGAAGGGATGATAGGACTTTTATAGAATATGCCTAAACACATTCACCCAATTCCTACCCAATTTGTGCTTCAAAGGTCTAATAATGGTGGCCAAGCACTTAAGCCAAACACTTTCCCACACACTAATGAACCTAAACACAAGACCTACCCAAAGTTGTTGACCATGATCAAGTCATGTATGCCTAAAGGAT
This sequence comes from Dipteronia sinensis, assembly GCA_033220585.1. Classification (NCBI taxonomy): domain Eukaryota; kingdom Viridiplantae; phylum Streptophyta; class Magnoliopsida; order Sapindales; family Sapindaceae; genus Dipteronia; species Dipteronia sinensis. Next base: position 31,773,422 of record CM065641.1, on the reverse strand, counting down.
GTCAAATGTAAACTCTTGTTGAGTTAATAGTATGTATTTAGGCAAGTTGTAATTATGCAAATTTTGGGGCTATGGAAAAAAAAATAAAAAAGAAAAGAAAATAATGTTGTCAATTTAGCCCAAATTCTTCAATGTGAGCTGCACCATATATGAGCAACCATGTAACATGAGGTTGGTGCAAATGTATAATTTAGATACTTGATTTTGTAAGTGTGCTAAATGTAAATCTTCTTGGCATGGTCAACACCTTCAAACCTCACTGCCCATATCCACCATTCACCACACAACACCCGCAGCCCCAACAACTGGTAGGAAAAGTAAATTTGATCTTGTAGGAGTCTCATTTGAGAATGCAAACTCTTGTCATGCTCTACCATGTTCATGATTCTTGGTTCCTTTCCTGAGACACATTCACTCAAAAAGAGTGTCAATTCTTGAATACATGTATGCGTCTTAACTTGTTTCCATTTCATAAACTCATTCGCATACACATTTATGAGCGTTAACCTAGGTTCTGAGAGGAAAAATAAGAGTGGCACCTAGTGAGAACCTAGTGTCGAAGCGAAATATGGCTGAAGCGCTTATGTGAGTGGTCGCTAAAGTGAGGGCATTTGAATGTGGGATTCGTGACTAGCATTGCATTCATTGGATTGATTTTGGGACATTTTAATTATAGTACATCTCTCATGGTATCTTATCACGATTGATATTCGCATTTTTATTTTTTTGTTTGTTTGCTTTACATTTTTATTTTGCGTTTGCTTGAGGGCGAGCAAAAGTTAGGTTTGGGGGTGTTGATCGCCCTTTAAATGTTCACATTTTGCGCACCATTTACTTAACTTTTGTTTATGTTTTCTGAGCATTTTCAGTTATTTAACCGTGTGTTTAAGTGTTCTCAGGCATTATTGAAGAGTTAGAGGTGTTTGTGCTTAAATGGGAGATTTGGAAGCAAAATGGAGCAAAAAGAGTAAAACTGTAATGGCCTGTGCAGAACAATCGATTTGTTGGTGTCATAACTCCCTCCTCCGATCGAACCATGATGAGAACTTTATATATTTGGAAAGGTACGGAAGTCTAGTTTTCATAACCTTTTATGGATTGGGATTCCGACATTTCTGGAGGACGTTATGCTTGTTTGAGTAACTGGTGCGCAGAGCAGAAATCCAATTCGGCTGTCAATTCGGCTGCACCATGGCCGCCGTTTTGACCGCCGAACAGCACCTGTAAGTCTGATTTTTGCCCGAAATTGAGGGGCAATTTCGTCCTTTCGCTACCAAATCATCCCCAAACTTGCCCTAACTATAAATACACCTCCTTCATCTTCTCTAACCATAATTTTCTGACCTCCCAACACTTCTCACTACCATACACACCTCTCCCTATATCCAAATCACCTTCACACCTTCAACCAAATCCTTCCCATTTCACACTTTCAACACCAAAGCAACAACCTTCCCCATCTCACTAACTCAAACCCAGCAAATTTTAAAGACATATTGAAGAGAATAGAGGAGATTCACCAAGGCCAATGGAATCTCAAGCACATCAAGGAACAAGAAGACTTTGTGAAGGCTTTCATGGGTTTTCTCTACAACTTTACTCTCTTTAATTTCATTTCCATTATGTGTAACTAAACCCTATGTTGGGGGGATTGATGTGACTCTACTTGAAAACCCTATGTAACTAATTAGTATATTTTGTGATTAATCCACTCTTGGTTTTCCTTATTCATGAGATTTGAAGTTGCCATTTTACATGACTAAGCTAATATTGGGGCTCAATTTAGTTTTGCTTGTAATTTTGGTTCACATATGTTGATTGTGGTTTAAAGTTTGAATGGTTTTCAACTCATTCTCCAATCCCTAGCTCAAATGAATAGAAAATATGCTTGTAAATGTTTTATCAAATTAAAGATTAACTAATTGTTCTTAAGAAGAAAGGTTAGATTAAAACTTATAGTGGGGCTCACTTGAGTAGATATTTAACCTATGTTCTCATTAAAACTCATAGTAGGGTTTACTTGGGTTGAGATTTGAACATGAGCTCTTAATGAATTAAATCAACTTTAGAACAAACCTTGAGTTGGATTGTTGTGCTTAATTGAACTAAATTGCATTGGGTCCCTTCATTTAGTTGTTTGTTAATCCCCCAATATCCATTCCCATACATTTCCACTTACTCAACCTTAGCCACTTGCTTTTGTATTTGCTTAGTATAATTTAATTTAGCTTCCAAAATATCTTCCGAAACCAACAATGAATAACTTTCTCGCGCATAGTTTAGTTTAGTGTACATATCCTAAATATAGCCAAATATCCTCCCTTTCCCCGAGGAACGATCTCGCCTGCCGTTATACAATTCAGTACGATTTGTGTATACCAAATGTGGTATTTTTGGTACTTGCAAAATCACGATCACTTGTGTTTGTGACCTCTCGGGGTAGTCTCCACTGTTAGAACAAGGTGCAAGAGCACCGAGTCCTCTCAACTTAAGCACAAAAAAGGATAGGACTAGCCCATGACGTGCAAGTGAGACCATATAGTGATAACTAGCTACTACACAAGCTCAACATGCATACATAAACTCGCCAAGAGCATATGCTCAAAGCATCACATCCAAGCTATTTAAAGCTCGAAATTTTGGAAAAATTAGGACCAAAAATGAAAAAATAAATGACTCAAAAACAAAAAGACTACTCAATAAGGCGTCTACACCCCTAAACCCAAACCCAACATTGTCCTCAATGTTGAAGACAAAAGAGCCCGCCCTAGCGGTGCTCACCTAACTCGACTCAAACACACAAACCTAGGCATTAATCATGCACAATCAATGCCCAACAAATAAAAAGACTAAAAATAGGCTCATAATTAAAATAAGGCATTTAAGTAACATGGCAATTAATCTCATAATTTAACCACATCAAGCATCCACAAAATTATCTGGATGAGTTTAGTGACCCCCAAACCGATTCCTACTATATGCTCATTCCTTTACAAGTATATGCATGAATTCAAAACCCCCAAACCGAGTTGGGCTATAGAAAATGAAAACATGTAATACATGTGCAATATCCACAAGGGCCTTCTGCCCATCCACTCAAGAATGAATAAATCAATAAATTCACCATTTGGAATCCAAAATTTTATCAACAGTTAAAAACATTGATAATAGCCAAAATTGGCTAGGGACCAAACGGAAATTTTCCACCATCCAGGCCTGGCTTCATGCCCGAGATCATCAACCAGGAGACCATGTTACCCGAAGCCGAGCTAAGGCGCCGTCCCGCAGAAACAAGGACGGGCTCCAGAAACATCCGGAATAGAGTCAGGAATGATCAGATCAAGCCCGCATCACCGAACCTAAAAACAGGAAATCCCCCCCGAAGTTAGGATTACCTCGTAATCTCTCCAGAAGCTCGCCAGTACCTCGCTGACATAGTAAGGTGTCCGCAGGAAGCCGCACCTAGCTTCAAAAGGTCAAGGGAGGATAGACCTAGCTTCTAACTAGACGAAATTCCTTTATATCAGAACTAGAACACTGATCGACCTCACTACCTGATGTATTCCCGGTTGGAACCAAGGTGGGAGAGGTACGCAGAGACCAGTAGGCAGCTAGGAAGTGCTACGCAATGTCTGCCAATCCTACAGCTTTAGCAAAACAATGCGTACATGTGGCATTAGTCCAGGAGGACATGGAAACATCCCGAATAATCCAGGAAGAGATGGAGCCCGCAGAGCATCCTGAGCATCCAGAAAGCGAACCTATTATGCCTTATGAGGAGGAACGGAGCAAGGAGTGGGCCAACGGGCAGCCCGTAGATAGACTAGAAGAGATACCCATCAGAGAATTCAGCGACATTTTCGCTTGGAGCCATAATGAAATGCCTAGAATCCCGGCATCATTGGCCACCCATCGACTAGCAGTAGATCAAACAGTCAAACCCGTCAAACAAAAAAGGCATCACTTCAACGCTGAGAGGAACGCTGCGGTATAGAAAGAGTTAGATAAATTAATCAAGGCAGGGTTTATCAGAGAAGTACGCTATCCCGAATGGATCGCCAACGTGGTCATGGTTACGAAGGCGAATGGGAAGTGGCGTATGTTCGTCGATTACACTGACCTCAACCGGGCCTGTCCAAAAGACAATTTTCCTTTACCAAAGATCGACCAGCTAGTTGACTCCACGTTCGGAAATAAACTCTTTAGTTTTATGGACACGTTCTCAGGATACAACCAAATTAAAATGCACCCGGCTGACCAAGATAAAACCAGTTTCATTACTGGGCAGGGCTTGTATTGTTATAAGGTAATGCCGTTTGGTTTGAAGAACGCGGGGGCTACATACCAGCGGCTGGTTAACAAGTTGTTCAAGCCCAAGATAGGAAGGACGATTGAAGTATACATCGATGACATGATCACAAAGTCACCAACCGTAGAAGGACATCAGGAAGACCTCCGCAAGACCTTTCTCATACTGAGAGAAAACCAGATGCGGTTGAACCCCTCCAAGTGTGCCTTCGGGGTAACAGTGGGGAAGTTTCTAGGCTTCATGGTTCATGAGAGAGGCATAGAGGCCAACCCAGAAGAAATCAAAGCTATCTTGGACCTGGAATCCCCAACATCACTCAAACAGGTACAAATTCTGACTGGACGTGTAGCGGCGCTCAACAGGTTTATCTCCCGCTCCACCGATAAATGTTTCCCTTTCTTCAAAGCCATCAAACAAGGGAAAAACATGAAATGGAGCCAGGAAAGCGAGCAAGCCTTCCAAGCCTTGAAAGAATACCTAACAAGCCCACCGTTATTAGTTAACCCAGTTCTCGGAGAAGAGCTGCAGATCTACCTGGCCGTCTCAGAAACTGTAATAAGCGAGCTTTGGCAAATGAGTGTGGCGACGGGTTTTAAAGACCCATATACTATGTGAGTCATGCTTTAACCAAGTCAGAGAGGAATTACCTTCTCCTAGAAAAACTCGCTTATGCTCTAGTGATCTCAGCAAGGAAGCTCCGTCCCTATTTTCAAGCTCACACAATAGCAGTGGTGACGGACCAACCTCTCCGCCAATTCTTACATAGACCGGACGTGTCCGGAAGGCTAGTCTTATGGGCCCTATAGCTCACTCAGTTCTATTTAAAGTATAAGCCCCGGACAACGATTAAGGCACAGGCCTTAGCAGACTTCGTGGCAGAATTTTCAGCGCTCCCAGATCAAGAGAAATCCCTCAGCACCAAATGAGACTCCTGAAAAGACATCCGAGATCGATAATTGGCCGGAAGGCTGCAAGCCATGGACCCTCTTTACAAATGGAGCATTCGGGCAAGCTAGGGGAGGGGCTGGCATAGTTTTAATAGACCCAGAGGGGACTGAATTCTACCACTGTTTCAGATTCGAGTTTAAAGCCACTAATAATGAAGCAGAGTACGAAGCCCTCCTAGCCGGGATGACGGTAGCCATCAAACTAGAGGCCGATTACCTGCAAATTAAGAGCGACTCATTGCTTGTTGTCAATCAGGTGACTGGGGTATACCAGGCAAAGGGGGATAATATGGCTGCCTACCTAAAGCTAGCTCAGTTGCTAAAAAATAAGTTTAAGGGGTTTAAGATCAATCAGGTGCCTCGACATCAAAACCACCGCGTAGATGTTCTGGCTAAGATAGCTGCAAATGGAGGCCAATCCTTACCATGGGGAATTCCCCTCCAAGTGATCTCCCAACCAAGCATAGCCACAAATAAAGAAGTCTGCTCCCTAGATCACCGGCCTTGCTGGATGGACCCGATCGCTGCCTACCTCCTTAAGGGAGAGCTTCCCGAAGAGCCCGACCAAGCCAGAAGAATTAAATGACTCTCTGTTCGATATTGTTTGGTATACGGGTACCTCTACAGAAGGGGCAGATCTCTCCCCTTACTTAGATGCTTGCATTCTGACGATGCTAAATGGGCACTAAGAGAGGTCCACTTTGGGGACTGTGGGAACCACATAGGTGGGGAAGCTCTAGCATATCAGGTGCTTCGTATGGGGTACTATTGGCCAACCATCCACCAAGACGCAATAAGTTTTGTTCAATCTTGTGAGCCATGTCAAAGAACTTCAAACTTGAACCACTAGCCACATGAGCGACTGTCATCCCTCAGCTCACCTTACCCCTTTGCAATGTGGGGAAGAGACCTAATTGGACCACTTTCCTACTGCTCTCGGACAAATGAAACATGCTATCGTGGCAATCGACTACTTCACAAGATAGGTCGAAGCAGAACCTCTTTCTCGGATATCAGAAAAGAATACGACCAAGTTCATCAAAACCAATGTGGTATGTAGATTCGGGACCTCTCTCATCATCATAGCTGACCTTGGGAAGCAGTTTGACAACGCCCGATTCAAAGATTTCTGCAAAGGATTGGGGATCGACCTCAGGCTCGCTTCAGTAGCCCACCCCCAGACTAACGGGCTGGTGGAATCCACCAACGAGACTATCAAGAAACTTCTAAAGAAGAAGCTACAATAGAAAACAGGAAAATGGGCGGAAGAACTGCCAGAAGTCCTCTGGGCATACCGGACTACAAAGAGAATAGCTACCGTGGAGACACATTACTCCCTGGATTTCAGAGTTGAAGCGGTCCTCCCCATCGAACATAAATTAACCTCGTTCAGGGTACAACACTTTGAGTCCGAAAGTAACGAGGTCAAGCTCCGGGCTAATCTGGACCTCCTAGAAGAGAAACAAGACCGGGTTACGGAGAAGGTGGCAATCTACCAAAGCAAGATCACTAGATATTTAAAACAAAAGGTTAGAGCCCGAAATTTCAAGGAAAGGGATCTGGTGCTTAGGAAAGTGACCCTGAATACTCGGAAAAGGTAGGATGGAGTCTTAAGCCCCAATTGGGAAGAGCCATATTTGATAAAGCTAGTTGCTCGCAATGGAGCCTACAAACTTGAAGATATAGACGGACGACCCATCGACCACACTTGGAATGCAGATCATTTGAGAAAATTCTACTCTTGAGTAGGGAGTTCTCAAGCAGAGTACCCCTCTTTAGGTTTCATTAGAATCCCTAATAAAGATGTACTACATCTCAATCATCAATAAAGTCATTTTTCTCTTTCATCTTTATCTCCAACTATGTTCAACATTAGTGTCTACACCCTTGAGTGGGAAATTCAACATGAACACTTCGAGACCAGGAAATAGCTAAATAGCCCTCCTGATGCCTTGGTCGGGCTACTACCCCCAAGAAGGGTCTGAGTGTAAGAGCATAGTTTTCATCCAGATCTCGAGACCAGGAAATAGCTAAATAGCCCTTCTGATGCCTTGGTCGGCCTACCACCCCCAAGAAGGGTCTGAGTGTAAGAGCATAGTTTCCATCCAGATCTCGAGACCAGGAAATAGCTAAATAGCCCTCATGATGCCTTGGTCGGGCTAACCACCCCCAAGAAGGGTCTGAGTGTAAGAGCATAGTTGTCATCCAGATCTCGAGACCTAGGAAATAGCTAAATAGCCATCCTGATGCCTTGGTTGGGCTACCACCCCTAAGACAAATTTAAAAACAAATGTTTGTTTTCATGTGCAGAATCAAGATCATCATAATAAGGATGCCGTACCAAAGTTTTAATGAAGTATGAACAAATTGTTGTTGTGGATGCAATTCTAGTTCCTATTCAAGACCAAGAATGAAACAAGAGTTCTCAAAGCGATTTGATTTCTCATTAAAGATAAGAGGAGCCTATCCCCCGGTAAGGCTACATCCATCCAACGGGGAGCCCAACCCCCGAGCTCAGGCTTAAAAAAAAAAAAAAGAAAAAAAAAAAGAAAAAAAAAAGGAAAAAAAAAGAAAAAAGAAAAAAAAAGAAAAAAAATAGAGGAAAGCTAAACTAAATAAGAGCAAAACGAGGTACCCACCCTCTTTTCCGAGCAATCAAGACAAACCATGAACGAGCTGCTTCAAGCTTTGGAACTCTCTTGGTTTTCCTCTGCCAATCCTCCTCTTTCATGCCGATCTTCGCCATCGACCCCTTCTTCAGGTAGTTGTCCATCTTGGTTGTCCTCGCTAACCATCCCTCCATTTAGAGGCTCCACATGTTGGTCAGCGGGATCTTCCTCCAAGACTTCATCAATCACTTCCATAACCTCAGGCGGGATAGCCGCATCAAGAAGGGCAGCCATGGACCCCGTCTGGCTCCTGTCGACCTCCATCTCCATTATAGCGGGTTCCTCAGACGTGCTCCTAGTGTTAGGATTATGCTCAATGGCAAGAGTGTAATATTATAATTGACAATCTTCTCATATTAATAAAGTGAATTCTGATTCTTACAATTACTTATAGCATTTATTACTATAATTGTCAAGGTAAATAATCATAAGGTCAAAAGACTATGAGACATGAAGAATTGTTCATACATCCGGATATGTATGAGGTAGACACAATTCTTTTGTTAGTCTTGAATAACATTCACAACTTAAGTTAAAGGTTGGGCACCTCTATCTTGTTAAAGTTGTAGAATTCTTTTACTAGCATTTGAGTGGGATCAAATGAATATGATGAGTCTAAAATCATCGAAAGGTTTTCGAGTAAAAGAATCTAGTGCACTAGGTGCATTGAACTGGATCACAATGAAATACTTTATCTAGAACCGTCACTAGATATAAGTCTTTTCATTAAAGAGGACAATCGGAGAGTCTATCTTAATCCTGAGATAAATGATGGACTTATGGTTGCAAGTGTTATCATTAGAGCTATCAATGAGTACGATTATATAGCATAGTCTATCCTCGATAGTTTGGTGGTATACATTTGTTAATCGATAGAGGACTTCATTTATAGATATGGACATCGTGGCTCCATTTATTAAATGAGAGTATAATATCATCATATGGATGTTTTGAGGTATTGGATATTAAATCTCAACGTTGAGTTTTCAATAATGATTATTGAAAACATGGCTTCTGGACAAGTCAAAGTATCCAAGTTCGAAATGTGGTCATATGAGGAAATATGGTAACTTGGAGAGCTATAGGCGGTCTATGAGCTCTTGGCGATTACTGATATTATTCACGAGGATACACCATCTCCTATAAGATTGTCTAGGGTATGAATGAGAAACATCTCCTTATTCTATCTTTATTTAAGAGTTCAATTTTAGCTCTTTAGTGGAATGAGTTAAAATTAATAGATTGGACCTAAGTGAATCATTTGTTGATTGTGATTAGGTTGTGTCTATTGAAGCTTAAATTTAGATAGCCCGCCAAGATCCCCAATCCACACGTATTTGCATGGATCACTTGATATATTCTACCGGGCCGATTTAAGGGTCCATCTAGAATTGTTTTTAATATATCAAGAATATAATATGTCTATTATTTAATTAATGGGCTGCACTATTATATTAATATATTAAAAGGAGACATGTGGGCTTGTTTCTTTTAGTAAGAATGGGTCTGGTTCACATGTGGGCTTTTATTTAAAGTCCAATGGATTAAATTAAATAAGAAAATAATAAATGGCCCATTTATATAAGTGGGGCGGCAAGGTGTATATATTAACCTAATATATTATTTTGTTTCATTGTTTTAATTAAATAAGAATTAGTTAATTTATTAATTAATTGTTTAATTAAGAAACAAATCTTTTTCTGATCAGGAAATATATTTCCTAAAGTTATACTATTGGTAGTAGTATATTAAAAGTAAAAGACTTGTTTGATAAGAAAATAAATAGTTAATTTTATTTATTTAATCAAATAAAAAGTCTTTTTATTTAGTCAATAAAAGAATAAAAATATCTATGAGTTGGATTAGGTTTTGAAGTCTAAAGATTGATGGAAATTAGGGTGCAACACAAACTCTTTTTGGTATGTGATTTGCGGCAACCCTAGTCTATTTAGAGGAAGATTTCGGCAATCCTAAATAGAAGAGGAAGCAAAATTTCGGCCACCTATATAATACCACATATAGAATTCGGCCACCATAGTTGATTGAATGATTCAATTTTTCTTCTTCTTCTCAATTCATAGAAAAGGATAATTTTTATTCTACTAAACATAAAAGAGAGAAGAGATTATTCTTTGATAGTACACTGATTGCTTGTTCATCAATAAGCTTGTGTGTACAACATCGAATTAGGTTCACGCGAGTTTCGATCATTAGATTGAGAACTCAAAAGTGACCGGAATAATTTTTGTCTTCTTTTGATTGTTTTGTGACTAACAAAAGAAAAAGAAAACTTTGTTCATCCATTCTCAGGTTTGCAATTCAAAGAAAAAGGGAGACCACGCTCCTAGGTGATTCACGTACGTGTTCGGATTGGAAGATCTCGCGGTACTGTTCACGATCACTGTTCACGGCGGGGGTACTGTTCACGCGGGTACTGTTCACGTGGGTACTGTTCACGGCGGGTACTGTTCACGGGCATCGGAAAAGATTTTGCGGATTACCAATCGACGTAAGTCAATCAGGATCACGCGTCAAGAGGTATTTAACTCTAACCGTATATATTTGAGTTTAATTAATTAAAAGGTTAAGGTTCAACTTTGAGAAAAATTTTAAAACCATACGAAATCTATTTTTCGTTTCTTCCGCTGCGTTTTATATCGATTTTTCCCTACAATTGGTATCCGAGCCTTGGTTGTACCTTTTAATTAATTAACAGTATATATACGTGAATCTATTTCTTTTTTATTGTGATTATACATGTTTTAGAAAGAGATGGCACTCTAGGTATTCGCATATATAATTACATGTTGAATGTATGGATTTATATATGTTTTATAAAGTGAATTGTTATTGCTCGATTTTGGTCTTAGAATTTCAATGTAATTTTTGTTTCGGATTTGTAACAAGAAGGGTGGTCTATTATCGCCATAATTCCTTCTTGGTAGTTGCTAGGGTTTTATTTTTTTTTGTATGTAAAATAAGTGCAGTATTTTTTTTTGTAATCAGGTGCAGTATTTTTTTTGTAAATCTTACTGCAGTAAAATAAAAAAATAAATATTTGCTGCAGTAATTTATTCGTAATATGATGTAATGTATTCGGGTATTGAAAATTCGAAGACACGAAGAAAAACGAAGCAACCGGAACCGAGAACGAGCACCGTGCGCACCCTAGGACTGGATTGGGCTGCACATGGCAAGCCCAATCCTTGGTGGGCTGCGCACGGCAGCCTTGTGTGGCCTTATGGGCTGCGCAAGGCAGCCCCTTTGTGGGGTTGTGGGCTGTGCACGTCCATGGGAGGAGGCCGAGGGATGAGTGTATGGTTGATGGCCACCTGAAGATCTTGTATTCCTAACAATTGTAATTTACTTGCTTTTCTAGGATGGGCCAAAATTGTTGCTATTTAATTTTTGCTTAAATATTACAATATTTGTTGTTGTATGATAACATGACATTTTAGAATAGGAGTGCCACTCATATATCTCTTTTGCTATGAACATGCATTGAATGATTTAGGTATCTAATTGGCATCTAGATAACTTGGTAAAAATCATTCTTTGGGATTTAATCACACGCCTTAAATAATTGAGTGGGAGAAGGTGTGCAAGAACGCCTATGGCCTCCAAGATTAGTTGAGTTTTATTATTTTTGGTAATCCCCCCAAGGGGCGTCCATAAATGGAATTTAACAATATACTTCCTTACAAGGATAGACTAGACAATTGACTTAAACGAAATCTACTCCCCAAGGAGGGATTTTCGTGAGAGAAAATTGAGGGTCGATATCTTGGTAACACACTCAATGTAATTTTATTAATATCCTCCCAAGAGTTCTTGTTAATAAAAATTACAAGGATAAAATTAAAAACGCTGGTTGTTATGTTAACAATTAGGTGGGACCTAGTCTAACTAGTAAATAGTGCGAACTCCCAAAGGAGGCGTAATATTTATGGGTGTTGGATCACCGTTGAATTTTTATGATTGAATTATTTATTTTAATTCAAGTTAAATTTTTAAAAGTGCTATTATCATGATTATTTACTTATATATGTTTTTGTTTTAATCAGAAATCATGACCCCATCACTTATGAACATCCTGAAAGATAACACCTTAACTGGAGATAACTACGTAACATGGAAAAGGAAAATTGGGTTGTTGCTGCAAAGTGAAAAACATAAGTTTGTTCTGACCACTCCTAAACCACCCCTTCCTAATAATGAATCTAATGTGATGCAAAGAGATGAGTATGAGCAGTGGAAGACTTCTGATGATATGGCAAAATGTTACATTATGGCCACTATCTCCGACGTGTTGCAACAGCAACATGAAGGAATGGAGTCCGCTGCTGATATAATGATGTCTCTAGAGGAAATGTTTGCTATGAAGTCTTGGACGACTAAGAGAGAGGCAGTGACTGCTTTTATGAATCTTAGGATGAAACCTGGACAATCTGTGAAAGATCACATGATGAAAGTCATAGCACATCTCAATATTGCTGAACTAAATGGTGCTGAGATTGATGGTGAGACCAAAATTGATATGGTAGTTAACTCACTGTCAGATTCCTTTGATCAGTTCAAGTTGGACTACACCTTGAACAAAAAGGAATACACCTTGTAGGGCCTGATGCAAGATGTTCAAAGCGCTGAAAAGATCCTTGTGAAAAACAAAGGTCAAGAGATTCATTTGGTTGGTAAAGTTGCTACTGTTAAGTCCCGTAAGAAGGTCAAGAAACAATAGAAGAAAAGGCAACTTGGGCCTACCAAGAAGGAAACCAAGAAAGTAACCAAGATCAAAGGGAAATGCTTCCTTTGTGGTGAAAAGGGTCATTGGAAAAGAGATTGCCCAAAGTCCCAGAAAAAGAAGGAAGAAGGTAATGTTAATTATCTAGAAACATGTTTTCTGGCAGATTCTACTGATTCTTGGATCATAGACTCTGGAGCCACTAATCATGTTTGTTATTCCTTGTAGGGGTTTCAGGAAAAGAGAAGGTTGAATGAAAATGAAGTCAATTTGCGCTTGGGCAACGAAACGTTAGTGTCTGCAAGTGCAGTGGGAGATATTAGAGTTATTTTAGATTCTAGTAGGCATTTAGATTTAATAGACGTTTATTATGTACCTCAATTCAAGAGGAATTTAATTTCAGTTTCTTGTTTAAATAAGTTTGGATATTCGGTTACTTTTAATAAAACTTTTATTATTAGTGTAAGGACCTCGATTTTATGATTGGCTTATTTCATGACAAACCACCACATTGGGGATGATTGTGTAATGGGTAGCTTAGGTCCGCATTGGCAAGCTTCCAAGCATCTCCATGACTTCAAGAGCAAAAGGTATGTTCACTTGACTTTGTCTTTTGAAGAGTTTAGGTGCACACACACACTTCATGCATGTTTTGTTTATCTTGCATTTGTATTCTTTATTGTTTGTATAAGTGTGCATCCTTTCCTAAAACACTCACTAGCTTACATTAGATATCATATCTTGCATTGTATCTTAGTTGATAACATGTTTGACATGTTAATTGTGCTTTATTGTGTGCATCTCACTCACTTCACACTTGCACAACATTCATGTAAGATTGATTTTTGTCTTGAGTGTTAAAAAGGGATTTTCCCTTTGGCGCGGCTTAGACCTCTCTCCAGGCTTTGCTTGCACCGCGGTGCACGAAGCGGTATTCTCCAGTGCGTCATGCGCGACGTGGACTGCGACCTGTGCACTTGCACGCACAACGGTCCCAACCGCGGTGTTGTCCAGACGGTGCACTGCTGTATGTACCGCGGTCTGGACACTTACCTGTGCCGCGGTCTAGCAAGCGGTTTTGACGGGATTCTGGTTCCCAAGTTCAAAACGATGTAGTTTTAACTAGGGCTTCATATATATTCTTCCTCTTCTCTTCTTGGCCGACTAAGAGCTCAAAAATTCATTTTTAGAGAGAGGTTAGAGCTCCTAGAGAGAGAAAGCTTCAAGAAAGCATCTTTGACTCTCCAAACCCAAAACCCATCTCCATCTTGCATCATTCAACATCATTTAAGCATGGGTCTTCATTGTTTCATGACTAGGTAAAAAAGAACTTCTTTGAATATCATTTATTGTTCTTCTTACTCTAGATTAGGTAGTTATTGCATGATTAAATACCTAGACTCTATTATTGCATATTTATGAGTCTTGATAACATGATTGGGTTTGTATTTTGATAGCTTAATTGATTAGGTCATTTTTGCCTAAAAGCTAGGTCATAAACATTCATTTGTGATTCATTGATAACTAGGTTGAAATATTGATTCTTAATCAACTAGTTAAGCTTATTGAATGTTTATGCATATTTTGTGTAACAATTAGTTTGTTGGAAATTCTCTACAAATCTAATTGAGTTTGTTTGTTGATAGACTTTTGTCTAAGACTTGCATTTAGTGAATGATTAAATGTCTTGTCTTAATTACATGAATATATGCGAAGTTTATGTTGAATACATTGTGAGCATATTTGTTGATTCATTGTGATTGTTTGTGATAGCTAGGATTGGTTGTTATTGATAACATCTAGCTAAGTCTTTATGCCTTGCATTTAGACATTTGACAACTTGGATTTGTTTCGACAAACTCCTAGTTGAGCAATTTGTGTTGTCTAGCATAATTTGCATTGAGCATCATTTACATGATCACATAGACACATAATTCTCTTTATTGAGTCAAAGTCTTGTGGCTTCGGGGTGAAGTTGCACAAGCATTGAAGTCTTGCAACCAAGTTGTGGTTGGCAAGCATTGGTCAAGAATCCATTGTAAGAGGCCTGCGGGTAGAGTAGGAGGTGCTCACGCTAATAGTAGTGTATCAATGGATATCACTAGGGATTGAACCAAGAGTGGCGAGTGGTAGTGTCCATAGCCTGAGGTTATCTAGAGTGAGAGTCCGAGCATCACTTGAGGGTGTAACGTTTTACTCATATAGTGGATTTGAGGATCGTGTGTGGCTAGGAGGATAGCCCGTGGTTTTTCCCTTTGTTTAAGGGTTTCCACGTAAAAATCAAGTGTTATTTATTATTCCGCACTTTACACTTGATTTTGTATGTTTGATTTAATTGGGTTATTTGTTTAATATTGACTAATCGAAAAATTGGTAATAATCGATTAACAACCCATTCACCCCCCCCTCTAGGTTGTAGACACACGTTAAGAGTGTATTTTCAATTAGTAAGAATGACAAAGTTGTTTGCAAAGGTACATTGGAAAACGGTTTATTCTTTTTGCATAGAAATATCTCTCACTCGTTAGACACAGAAATAACGGAACCTAATCATAAAAGAGTAAAATTATCAAAAGATGAAACCTATCTTTGGCATTTACGCCTAGGTCACATTAACCTTAATAGGATTAAATGATTGGTATGTGCCGGACCTTTAAGTTACTTAAAGGTTGATGATCTACCAACTTGTGAATCTTGTTTGGAAGGTAAAATGACCAAAAGGCCGTTCAATACCAAAGGTGCAAGAGCCACTGAATGTTTAGGACTAGTACACACTGATGTATGTGGTCCTATGAGCATTCAAGCTAGAGGTGGATATGAGTACTTCATCACCTTCACAGATGATTACTCAAGATTTGGTTACGTGTATCTCATGAGACATAAGTCGGATGCATTTGATATGTTCAAAGCATTCAAAGCTGAAGTAGAAAATCAGCTTGAGAAACATATAAAAATCTTGAGATCTGATCGTGGTGGAGAATATCTATCTGGAGAGTTTCAGCAATATCTTATTGATAATGATATAGTTTCTCAGCTTTCTGCACCAGGTACACCTCAACAAAATGGGGTAGCAGAAAGGAGAAATATGACTCTTTTAGAGATGGTTAGATCAATGTTGAGTTATTCAACACTTCCTATTTCTTTTTGGGGATATGCTCTACAAACAGCAATATATATTCTAAACGATGTACCATCTAAATCTGTCCCTAAAACCCCACATGAATTGTGGACTGGGCGAAAGCCTAGTTTACAACACATGAGGATATTTGGTTGTCCTGCACATGTGTTGAAAGGAAAGACAGAAAAGATGGAGTCCCATTCGGAAACATGTATATTTGTGGGGTATCCAAAAGAAACTAAAGGATATTATTTCTATAGTCCTTCTGATCTAAAAGTATTTGTTTCAACAAATGCTTCATTTCTAGAAAAGGACTATATGAATAATTTTGTGCCCAAAAGTAGAATTGTCCTGAATGAGATGTCAGGAGATACAATTCCACAAGAGGTTTCACAACCCAGCCAAATTGTAAGTTCCACTCCAACACAAGATCAACAACCTACCATTCCTCGTCGTAGTGGGAGGGTTAGAACACAACCCGAAAGATATATCGGTCTAGGAGAATCTGTTGAGAATCTCCCAGACGACGATGATCCCTACACGTACAAGGAAGCTATGGAGGATGTTGATTGTCGTCATTGGCAAAAGGCAATGCAATCCGAGATTGAATCGATGTTCAATAAAAAAGTCTGGTCCCTTGTAGACTTGCCTAAAGGGATAAAACCCATTGGGTGTAAGTGGGTATACAAGAGGAAAAGAGGTATGGATGGTAAGGTGGAAACCTTTAAAGCTAGACTAGTAGCTAAAGTTTATACACAGAAAGAAGGTATCGATTACAAGGAAACCTTCTCACCTGTGGCCATGCTTAAATCCATTAGGATACTCTTATCCATTGCAGCATCTCTAGACCTAGAGATTTGGCAAATGGACGTCAAGACAGCTTTCCTTAATGGAAGTCTTGACGAGAGCATCTACATGATGCAACCAGAGGGATTCATTGAAAAAGGCCAAGAAGAAAGAGTATGCAAGTTGCAAAAGTCCATATATGGACTAAAGCAAGCATCCAGATCCTGGAACATAAGGTTCGATCAAGCTGTAAAGGGTTTTGGATTTATTCAAAACCCTGACGAACCTTGTGTATACAAGAGGATCAAAGGCGACAAGTTGGTTTTCCTCATTCTTTATGTTGATGATATACTACTCATTGGAAATGATGTAGGTGTATTGACATCAGTGAAAGAATGGTTAGCAAAACAATTTGATATGAAGGACTTAGGAGAAGCAAGTTATATTCTTGGTATCCAAGTAATAAGGGATAGAAAGAATAGAACGATTGCATTATCCCAAGCTTCATACATTGATAAAATCTTGTCTAGATTCACCATGCAAGATTCCAAGAAAGGTATGTTACCTTTTAGACATGGAATCAAACTTTCTAAGGGTCAAGCACCTAAGAATGTACATGAAGAGCAATTCATGAGTAGAGTTCCATATGCCTCGGCAGTTGGAAGTCTCATGTATGCAATGCTCTGTACTAGACCAGATATTTGTTTTGCTGTTGGCATAGTTAGTAGGTTTCAATCGAAACCTGGTCCTGATCATTGGACGGCAGTCAAGCATATTTTCAAGTATCTTAAGAGAACTAGAGATTATATGCTTGTATACTCTGGAGGGGATTTAATTCCCGTTGGGTATACAGATTCTGATTTCCAGTCGGATTCTGACTCCAGAAAATCCACATCAGGATCTGTGTTTAACATTGGAGGAGGAGTAGTCATATGGAGGAGTATCAAGCAATCTTGTATTGCTGATTCCACCATGGAAGCTGAGTATGTTGCTGCATGCGAAGCTGCCAAAGAGGCTGTTTGGCTCCGCCAATTCTTGATTGACTTAGAAGTGGTTCCTAGTGCGAATAAGCAGATCACTATACACTATGACAACAGTGGTGCAGTGGCTAATTCGAAAGAACCAAGAAGTCATAAGAGAGGTAAACACATTGAAAGGAAGTATCACCTTTTGAGGGAAATTGTTCATAGGGGAGACGTGACGATCACCAAAATCGCGTCAGCAGAAAATCTAGTGGATCCTTTCACAAAGGCTCTACCTCAGAAGAGCTTTGATGGACATCTAGAGAACATGGGAATGAGAGATATGACACACTTGCTATAGAGCAAGTGGGAGATTGTTAGGATTATGTTCAATGGCAAGAGTGTAATATTGTAATTGACAATCTTCTCATATTAATAAAGTGAATTCTGATTCTTACAATTACTTATAGCATTTATTATTATAATTGTCAAGGTAAATAATCATAAGGTCAAAAGACTATGAGACATGAAGAATTGTTCATACATCCGGATATGTATGAGGTAGACACAATTCTTTTGTTAGTCTTGAATAACGTTCACAACTTAAGTTAAAGGTTGGGCACCTCTATCTTGTTAAAGTTGTAGAATTCTTTTACTAGCATTTGAGTGGGATCAAATGAATATGATGAGTCTAAAATCATCGAAAGGTTTTCGAGTAAAAGAATCTAGTGCACTAGGTGCATTGAACTGGATCACAATGAAATACTTTATCTAGAACCGTCACTAGATATAAGTCTTTTCATTAAAGAGGACAATCGGAGAGTCTATCTTAATCCTGAGATAAATGATGGACTTATGGTTGCAAGTGTTATCATTAGAGCTATCAATGAGTACGATTATATAGCATAGTCTATCCTCGATAGTTTGGTGGTATACATTTGTTAATCGATAGAGGACTTCATTTATAGATATGGACATCGTGGCTCCATTTATTAAATGAGAGTATAATATCATCATATGGATGTTTTGAGGTATTGGATATTAAATCTCAACGTTGAGTTTTCAATAATGATTATTGAAAACATGGCTTCTGGACAAGTCAAAGTATCCAAGTTCGAAATGTGGTCATATGAGGAAATATGGTAACTTGGAGAGCTATAGGCGGTCTATGAGCTCTTGGCGATTACTGATATTATTCACGAGGATACACCATCTCCTATAAGATTGTCTAGGGTATGAATGAGAAACATCTCCTTATTCTATCTTTATTTAAGAGTTCAATTTTAGCTCTTTAGTGGAATGAGTTAAAATTAATAGATTGGACCTAAGTGAATCATTTGTTGATTGTGATTAGGTTGTGTCTATTGAAGCTTAAATTTAGATAGCCCGCCAAGATCCCCAATCCACACGTATTTGCATGGATCACTTGATATATTCTACCGGGCCGATTTAAGGGTCCATCTAGAATTGTTTTTAATATATCAAGAATATAATATGTCTATTATTTAATTAATGGGCTGCACTATTATATTAATATATTAAAAGGAGACATGTGGGCTTGTTTCTTTTAGTAAGAATGGGTCTGGTTCACATGTGGGCTTTTATTTAAAGTCCAATGGATTAAATTAAATAAGAAAATAATAAATGGCCCATTTATATAAGTGGGGCGGCAAGGTGTATATATTAACCTAATATATTATTTTGTTTCATTGTTTTAATTAAATAAGAATTAGTTAATTTATTAATTAATTGTTTAATTAAGAAACAAATCTTTTTCTGATCAGGAAATATATTTCCTAAAGTTATACTATTGGTAGTAGTATATTAAAAGTAAAAGACTTGTTTGATAAGAAAATAAATAGTTAATTTTATTTATTTAATCAAATAAAAAGTCTTTTTATTTAGTCAATAAAAGAATAAAAATATCTATGAGTTGGATTAGGTTTTGAAGTCTAAAGATTGATGGAAATTAGGGTGCAACACAAACTCTTTTTGGTATGTGATTTGCGGCAACCCTAGTCTATTTAGAGGAAGATTTCGGCAATCCTAAATAGAAGAGGAAGCAAAATTTCGGCCACCTATATAATACCACATATAGAATTCGGCCACCATAGTTGATTGAATGATTCAATTTTTCTTCTTCTTCTCAATTCATAGAAAATGATAATTTTTATTCTACTAAACATAAAAGAGAGAAGAGATTATTCTTTGATAGTACACTGATTGCTTGTTCATCAATAAGCTTGTGTGTACAACATCGAATTAGGTTCACGCGAGTTTCGATCATTAGATTGAGAACTCAAAAGTGACCGGAATAATTTTTGTCTTCTTTTGATTGTTTTGTGACTAACAAAAGAAAAAGAAAACTTTGTTCATCCATTCTCAGGTTTGCAATTCAAAGAAAAAGGGAGACCACGCTCCTAGGTGATTCACGTACGTGTTCGGATTGGAAGATCTCGCGGTACTGTTCACGATCACTGTTCACGGCGGGGGTACTGTTCACAATCACTGTTCACGCGGGTACTGTTCACGGGCATCGGAAAAGATTTTGCGGATTACCAATCGACGTAAGTCAATCGGATCACGCGTCAAGAGGTATTTAACTCTAACCGTATATATTTGAGTTTAATTAATTAAAAGGTTAAGGTTCAACTTTGAGAAAAATTTTAAAACCATACGAAATCTACTTTTCGTTTCTTCCGCTGCGTTTTATATCGATTTTTCCCGACACCTAGCCCCTTCCTTAGCTCCTGACTGGTCCCGCTCGGATCGAGAAGAAATAACTTTACTGGAAGACTCCCCGGGACCTGAAGTAGTAAAGGTGGGAGGAGGAAATAGAGGATCTGTCTAGACGGCTGTTTTCCAGCTCCTGCTTGGCTCAAAGGAACCGCCTCGTCGCCTTCAGGGCGAGATAGCTCAGCAGCCTTAATCATTATTTCCTGTCTATCCCAGCCGGCAATAGATGACAGGTCAAAGGGAAGAGGGAGAGCTTCTGCGGTCTGAAAGGAAGCGTAGAAGTATCCATCGCTGAAGGAGGTCTCCGCGTCAGCTTGCAGCTTGGTCACCTGAGCAATCAAAGCCTGATTCTCGAGGTCCAACTTTTTGGCCTCCGCTTTCCAAGAATCCCTTTATTTGGCCCGCCGGGTAAATTGAAGACGTTCTTGATCATAAGATTGCTTCGTCCTCTCATGGTCACAACGAAGCTCAGCCATCTCGATCTCAACTTTTCCCTGGTTAGAGGTCATATCTTCCACTAAAGACTGAGCCTGCTTGAGCAATCCCATGGCTTTCTCGGCTTCGGCTTCGGCTTTTACAGCCCGGTCGCGAATGAGGGCTACTTGCTGGCGCATCGCTACATTAAACTTGAAGGCCTACAAAAGACAAAGCCAGAGTTAGAGACAGAACAAATTAGCAAAAGCAGTATGAAGGAAATGCAATTACCTCAGCTAAGATAGCAGATCCGTTGGTGATCAGGACATCCACGGGCATGGAGGCCATCCTGGAGATCCCACCGCCCGGACAAGACGCGATGTATTGTTCCAGGACTTCGTCCTGCCCCGCCGAGCTCGACTGAGGGCGGGAACAGCTGGAAGGAATCCTTGCGACACCCCTTCCAAAATCCTCCGAAGCTTGGGGGGTTGGAAGCGCAGCGGAATTAGATGGGTGAATCGAGGGGGTAGCAACTTTAGCGACTACAGCAGAAGGGGCAGAAGCAGTCGGACCAACAGCCTGGGGAGCTTTACCCAAAGCCCGAGACGCAAGGTTGGCCATCTTGGACCCAGCTGGGGAAGTAGATGGAGCAAGAGCTGGTGCGACTCCAGCAAAGGGAAGAGGAATTCTGGCTTGAGGAGAATGTTGGACGTCGCGGGAAGCTGGTTCAGCGATAAAAACTGTGAGTAAACAAATCAAAAAGGAAAACGTCAGAACCAAACTAATCAACAAGACAAAGCAAGGCAATTCAATGACACTTACGAGGAGTAGCGTCTGAGATCCGCAGGTATTGGTTCACACTACGAGGGTCGAAGGCTTCAGCGGTTGGGAACTTCAGGTTCAAGTAGTTCCTGGCTAAAATAGCCTTCAAAATAACTTCAGACTCAGAAGGCAGGGAGTCCCGGTCCCACGAGGGTTTGTCACTGAAAGCTGTGGGAACCTCGAACTCATGCCCTCCAATGAAAATCGAGCTCCCCCAGTCATCCCCCGCAAGGATCCATTCTTCCTTCCAGGCAGGGTCCTTCTTCGAAGTGCCAGGAATAACAAAGTTGAGCTTGTTCTTGGCCTTAGCGTAAAACTGACCTCGAGGAGGGCCAAATAGACTCCCGATTTGGAAAAGATAGGCTAGCTCCTCCGCTCCAGGCCCTCTAGTCACTTTGCTTAGCTGGTATTGTTCCCTCCATAGCACGAGGAAACCGATCAAATGCCTCCAGAAGCCGGGCGTCAACTGGAGGGGAGCAAGCTGGATGGCGTTGAGGGCTCGCCGAAGAGTAGGATGGAGGGGGAGCCTAACCCCATTCTCGATAGCCGCGACATGAATTGGAAGGACGCCCTTAGGGGAGTCAAAGAACTCATAACCCTTGGGAGGTACAGAGATGGAAACGCTGTCGGGAATACCATACTTCGACCTCAAACGGTCAATCACGACCGAATCGACGATGGAATCAGGGATAACCCTGAAATCATAGGGAGGAAGCCTCTCTAAGGGGGGGACCGGAAGCTGGGACTTGATGCTCCCCCGCGGTGTCGACGCCCACCTCTCTATCGGAGTCGTCGTCGGATATATCCAAAGGGTGATCCGGATGGTTAGAAAACCCGGTCCCAATGGACACATTCTTGTTTGACCGCCGACGTTACGGGTTGGGCGGGGAATCGTCGCTGTCTAAGCTCATCCTTGCCGGTTTCCTCGGGGCAAGGCTAAAGACCTCCTCGCCATCAACTATGGAATCAACTGAATCATAACTGGTTTTCGACATGGTGAAGTCAGTAAGGATGAAGAATGAAGAAACAGATAAGCTTGAGAGAAAGGCTAGGAGAGAAAGTATATCTTGGGAAAAATTTGAGTTTGAAAGATGTGAGGAAGACGTTGAGATAAATAGGTATATATAGGCAAGAGGGCAGCAGCACGAGCTGTCGAGATCACAAAGAATCTCGGGGACTGCCGTAACATAACCGGATTAACTCGGAAACAAGCTAGTCAGCTCACGCTACGTCACTTGCGCAGTTAATGAGGAGATCTCCCTAAGATTCTGGTAACGGTAAAGAATCTCGGGGACTACCGTAACTCAACCGGATTAATTCGAAAATAAATTAGTCAGTTCACGCCACGTCACTTACGCAGTTAATGAGAAGATTTCCCCAACATTCTGGTAACGGTAAAAAAGGAAAGATTTCCCAAATAAAATAAAAAATCTGACCCCAACCCCAAGCTCGACAACCGGTGTTCAAGTCAGAGGGGACTTCTGTTAATAGCCAAAATTGGCTAGGGACCAAAGGGAAATTTTCCACCCTCCAGACCTGGCTCCATGCCCGAGATCATCCACCAGGAGACCATGTTACCCGAAGCCGAGCTACGGCGTCGTCCCGCAGAAACAAGGACGGGCTCCAGAAACATCCGGAATAGAGCCAGGAATGATCAGATCAAGCCCGCGTCACCGAACCTAAAAACAGGAAATCCCCCCCCCCCCCCTCGAAGTCGGGATTACCTCGTAATCTCTCTAGAAGCTCGCCATTACCTCACTGACATAGTAAGGTGTCCGCAGGAAGCCGCCCCTAGCTTCAAAAGGTCAAGGGAGGATAGACCTAGCTTCTAACTAGACGAAATTCCTTTCTCTTTAATTTATTCACGCACAGCACACCAATGCCTTGTTTTTCTTTTTTTGTTTCTCTTTTTGTTTCTCTAGTGCACGCACACCTCTGTTTGTATTGGATACAAACACTAATATTTTTGTTTTTGTGTGCTTCTTGTTTTTGTTATCTAAATATATATCATATATATATTATAATAACTAAAACTCTTTAATAGATATATTTTCAATTTTAAAAACTAAATCTTTTAAAATGATATCTCATATCTTTTATTTTAAAAGATAATTAAATATTTATTTTGAATTTAAACATTTTAAATTCAATTTCAAATATTTAATTTAATAAAATAATCATATTATCTTACTCTATTTAAAATCAAATATCAACTAACACCCTCCATTTAATGATTAATAACATAATTAAATAATCTTATTATTTAATTTATTTAATCACCATTATTAATTAATTAAATCATATCATTATTCAATTAATTCCCGAATAAATACGTGTCACTTTCGTAACACAATTAATTGGACAATCCAATTAATTAACTGTGACCCTTGTTACGTAAATAGATCGGGCTAGCAAAGGGACCTAATGGACCCACAGTATTTTGAGCTCCAATAATCCTCGGAATTATTAATTAAACTCTTTAATTAATATTCCTTGATTATTAACTCTGGTGTTATTCCACTAAAAACCCGAAGCTGCACTCTCTCAACTGCAGATGCTTTTACACAGACCGATACAACTCGGTGTCCATCGATATAGCTATTACACATGGTGTAATCCTCCACAGTAGTTCATAATTAGAGTTGGGTCATAATGTCCGTTATACCCCTCTAATTACATATATCCTTTAAGTACCGTTGATTCTCTAATGAACAATAAATCCTATTTCCTCACGGAATTAGGAGAGCGCTCATATTGTCCAAGCCCTGAATCAACCCTTAAGGGAACTACCATCTACTTCTCACAAGAAGGAGTGGATTCCACTTTTGTGTACATACCTTCCCAGCCACAAGCCAAACCGCTATCCTAACATACGGAGTACATTGATTAGGAACTGCATCTGACCTCACCCATGGTATATCAAAGACCACGATCTAACCTGAAGGAGTCGATAAAACACTCAGGATTAAGATCACCCACATATAGCCATCATTAATTGATATATATGAATCTCATCAGTAAACGGATCTTGGAGAGAGATTCATATAGATCATGGCCCAGTCCTATATGATCACATCATATAAGGTGCCTCCATTCCCATATCTCATATGAATGATTCAGGATAGAATCACTGTACATTACGGAATGGACCGCAGCTATAGATTAACCACAAATAAAGTACCCAGCTTTATTAGCTATCTATGGACTCTTTAAATTGCACGTCTCTTACTGTATCCATCCGCATATGACACTCATATACACAGTTCGAGATTACATCCGGCAATCTAGGATGTTAATATGTGCACAAGTTATAAAATAAACAAGACAACAAGAATGAATTGAACTTTTCTTTTTATTTATTTCATACATCCGTTTACAAATTACATCTTTAGGGCATAAACCCCAACAATTTGTGCTTGTCACAACACATGGCTCATGGTGCTTACCAAAAAGTCTCATGGTGCCATTTATCTTCCCCTTATCTTTGTATAACATTGACACTAGGCGCTTGTCACAAAATTCTCCAAGGGAGGTAGAAGCACATCATCTTCAAGTGTAAGAACTCCTTGTTTCAAGCAAAAACAAGTAAGAAACCCCGGAAATGCTAACTTCTTATCCAATCTTGGTGAAGAAGTCGCACTCTCTATATGTTCAATCAAGAGATCTCTAAGGTTCACAGGCTTGTTTGTCACCAAGGGGTATACAATCTTGATCTTCTCTTTGTTAAGCTATGCATTAGTAGAACCCACAAGATTGACTCATACAAATAGATGCCAAAAGGCACTAACCTTGGTCAACTCACCTTGACTAATATAAGCTCTCTTCCCCCACTAAAATCCATCATCCTCACATAAAGTCCTCCCAATAAGATTTAGATGATCAATATTATCTATATTAAGAAATTTCGAAACAATCTCATTTGACATCCCAAGGAACTTATTGATACTATCCGAGGAGACTCTAAAAGTTTTTCCTCTCATACTCACCAAGGTATTTTCAAAGGTTGAGCTCTCTTTATATTCAAAGTATAATTCTCTAATAAGACTCTCATTAGTAACCCGAATAGAATTAATCCATCAATCCCAATTCCTATCACATATAGAATGATGAATGTAAGAACCCTCAACCAAATCTACACCTCTATCTTGAATAAGCTTTTTGTTTCCCATAACTCCTAAAGGTTTCAACTTGTTAGGTTTGGATTTCCTAGAGGTTGTTGGAGTAGATTTGGGTTTAGCTATGGGTTTTGATGGATGGATAGAGTTAGAAACCTTGTTTCTTCCCATGATTTGTTGTCAACACTACAAAACAAAAACACATGAGTGAAAAGAGACACAAGTGAGTGTTAGTTTACACATATAAACAAACAAAGACATATGATGAAATAATGAATAATAAATGCATAAAGGTTATTTTTCAAGCACATTGGTACATTTTACCAAATTCAACAAATGCATTTAACAACAAGATTCATCCACAAATGGAGGAATTGGTGTCAACCACAATTACTATCAACCTCAAATCATGAAGGAATTGGTCATAATAACAGCTACTATCAACTCAAAGCATGAAGGAACTTAATCAACCCCAAGCTAGGAAGAATTGGTTGTAACTACAACTACTATCAACCTCAAGAATGAAGGAATTCATTGCAATATCAAATACTATCAACCCCAAATTAGGAAGAATAAATTGCAAACACATTCATACAATTATTTCCAGATAGATATCATGCATTTTTATCATTCAATTATTCTAAACAATCAATATGTCAACATATAACAAAGCAAATCATGTGAACATATCATAAAAGAGAACAAAGTCTAGCATACTGTGTTCCCCCTTGATAAATGCACTATCTAAGATCAAGATAGAATATAGTTCACAATGATATCCACACAATCACACATTCAAGCAATTTCAAAATAAATTCAACAATAATAAGCTTCACAAACTGTGAGAGATACATCAAGATTTTCAATCACTCTCATAATTCTTCTTAAATTGCTAGAACATCAAGTTGCTTATAAACAAAAGTGTGTGTGTGAGATTTGCTCCAAGCATATGTAGAGGAGTCATTTGATATTCAACATGCAAATCACATCAACATCTATTCATCTTAAGCTTTTCCATAAAAAGTCAAACCGATTATCATCTCGAATTTTTGCTTTAAAAAGAATAGATTTCAACACATGAGCGTATGTGTGCATGCGGCTCGTCATCCCATTTCTAATTTTCAACCCGAGCATTCATGATTTTTACTATACTCCTTTAAGCCTTTTTTTTATTTAGGCTTTGAATCAAGGATTTTTTTTATTGATTCTTTTCAACACTTCTTTGATTTTTCTAACATAAACATATACTCTTCATGATGGCTTTCACTCATCATAAAGGTGTAGCCCTTTCCTACATTGGGCGACTTCTCAACCAAAGTGTGTAGCCTTTCCATGAAGGTGGTTGTTGAATTCTGTGTAGTTGCCGAAACAAAATGGATACTAACCATAGGTCATCTTAAATGTACTAGTCATAAGACTTCAAGGTGTATCCACAACCTACATATTTTCAAATTCAACTTACTACAACAAAACAAACAAGAAAAGAAAAGTTCATTTTTGAAAACCAAAATTTTATGGCTTACAAGCACATGATCTAAAAGCAATATAAAGAGATTTACTCAAGATCATTACTTCTCAAGAGAGTAGCTTTCAAAGAATATGGAGCTCATATTTTTCAAAACATATGCCACTCATCATTCAAACAAACATTTCACACATCATATATAAGACCTTTGTGAACAACATCACTATAAGATCATTAGAGATCAAATGTCAATGAGAACCATATGTATATTATACTAAGTTCTCTAGAACGATATGCTACATGATGTAGTGCAAACAATGAGTTGAGAGATGAAAATTCAAAATATGCAAGCATTAGGATATAGAAATACCTTAGCAAGCATTTTTCATCAAATGCTAAGTCTCGCCCTTTTTATAAGCTCTCTTGGCTTGTTTGTCCCCATGACAACAAGTTATTGGTGTGTCATCCCAAGAGAATAAAACTAAGCATTTTCAACTCACATATATAAATGACTTTCTCTGAAAGTCTTAACAACAATTAATACCATATAGATTTCAAAAATTAACTTCTCATAAAGTTAACCAATAGATTTTGACCATCATAACAAATTATGTGAGATAGCTAAGTTCATGTCAATTTATAGAGAAACAAAGCTTAGCAAGCTAAATCTCTCAACAACTTGACACTAATCTTAAAGCTAACTCACATGTGCAACTTACACTAATGGTAAGAGCACTCACCCTTGACCCATTTGGTCTTGGGTAAACTTACACAAAAACCATCATGATCATTTCTCATGGAAATATTATATCTAGAAGATAAATCATCAACAATCTTCTCTATAAAGATATTACTCATGGTAAACACATCATTATTGCCATCAATAAAGATATCATCAAGACTATGCATATGATCATGTGAAACACTCTTTTTCACCCAAATCTTCTTGACATTCTTCTTCACATGACTATCACTATCACGCACAACACTCAAAGTGTTATCATGCTTAGAAACATGCATAGAAGATTTTCTCATCTCACTAGCATGCATCTCATTCCCTAGTTTGCATTGTCTTATATACTTGTGGCATCTAGTTTTAATATGCCTTACAATATTGCAAAAATGGCAAACCGAGATAAGTTTGGAGATGTTATTTGGGTTAGAGTGTACCAAAGTTGAAGGCTCATTTCTCTTCTTGATTTTGCTCTTGACCTTGGAAGAATTGGCTTTTGAAAACTGTTTGTTCCTTAGTGACTTGCTTTTAGTTATAGGAGACTCCACTTGCTCATCTACGCCTAAGTCACTTGAATCTCCATGAAGTATACCAAGCTCTTTGGCCTTCATGATTTCCAATTTTTCTTCCTTGCCTTCGATTGTTTCTGTTAGGATTATGCTCAATAGCAAGAGTGTAATAATGTATTTGACAATCTTTTAATATTAATAAAGTGATTTCTAGTTTAACAAATCTTATAGCATTTATAGTTTAATTATTATAATTGTCAAAAGTAAATAATCATAAGGTCAAAAGACTATGAGAAAAGAAGAATTGTTCATACATCTTGATATGTATGAGGTAGACACAATTCTTTAGTTAGTCTTGAATAATATTCACAACTTAAGATAAAGGTTGGGCGCCTTTATCTTGTTAAAGTTGTAGATTCTTTTGCTAGCATTTGAGTGGGATCAAATGTGTTATGATGAGTCTAAAATCATCAAAGTGTGGTGTCTTTGGGCAAATGAATCTAGTGCACTAGGTGCATTGAATAGGATCATATTGAAATACTTTATCCAGAACCGTCAATGGATAAAAGTCTCCACTTGAAGACAATCGGAGAGTCTATCTCAATCCTGAGATAAATGATGGACTTATGGTTACAAGTGTTATCATTTGAGCTATCAATGAGTACGATTATATAGCATAGTCTATCCTCGATAGTTTGGTGGTATTCATTTGTTATCTAGTCAAATTAGGAAGTATTTGATTTCTATTAGAAAGTTTTGTTTTTTTGATTTAGTCACAATTTAATTGTATTCAATAATTGCTTATTGAATAAATACACTATTTGAGTTGGATTAGGAGTCTTGGTGTGGAAAAGAAATCTTTTTTGAAAAAGGATTCTTTGTCACCCAGTAAATCCACCTAGAGATAGGATTCTTGACCACCAAGTAAATCCTCTTTAGGAAAGGATTTGTATACCTATATATATTATTAAAATTCGGAATTAATTTTAGAGGAAGAAAAAAAAAATATTTGAGAGAAAGAATTTTTTATTCTCTTGCTTTTGAATAAAAAAAACTTCCAACTCAAGAAAGGGGTGTATTGAATTCGGCCAAAGAAAAGAGAAAAGGGGAACGTTTTTGTTTTCGATAGTACACTAGTATCCTTTACATCAAAAAGGATTTTGTGTACAAAATCGAATCGGGTTCACGCGAGTTTCAATCAGATAGATTGATAATTCACAAGTGACCGGACGTTCTTGGGTTTTCTCTTGGAGGATTATTGTGACTAACAAAGAAGAAGATTTTGTTTGTTTCATCCTCAGGTATACAATTAAAGAAAGGGATCCCACACTCATAGTTGATTAACGTTCGTGATTGGATTGGAAGATCTTGAGGATTCAATTCGATGCTAGTTCAATCGTCACGAGAAAAAGGTACGATACTTTTAATTATAGGTCAATTAATCTAGGGTTAAGGTTCTTTCTTTTAAAGAATTTTTTTTTGAAATATATCATACCCACAAAGTTTTTCGCTTCCGCAGCGTTTTTTGAACCGATTTTTCCCTACAATTGGTATCAGAGCCTGGTTGTACCCTTGATTAATTTATGTATATATACGTGGATCTATTTCTTTTTATTGTAAATATGCATGTTTTAGAAAGAGATGGCACTCTAGGTATTCTCATATATAATTACATGAAAATGTGTGGATATATATGTTTTATAATATGGTTTGTTATTGCTCGATTTTTGTCCTAGAATTTCAATGTAATTTTTGTTTGGAGTTGTAACAAGAAGGGTGGTCTATCATCGCCATAATTTTCTTCTTGATAGTTGTTAAGTTTTATTTTATTTTATTGTTGTAATATATAAAAAAATGCTGTAATATATTCAAGTTTCAAAAATTTGAAGAATTGAAGAATTGGAAGCAGAAAAAGAAGCAACGGAGGAAGGCATCGGTAGCCCGTGCTCGCAAGGCAGTCGTACAAGCCTTCGGGTGTGAGCGTGGTGCTGTGCATGGGACAGCTACGTATGGATTTTGGCACGTAAGAGTTTTGATGGACCACAGCTTGATGACTCGATCACCAAGTTAGGGTTTCTTGTATTTCAAACAAATGTAATTTACTTGCTTTTCTAGGATGGACCAAATTTGTGGATATTTATTTTTCGTAAATATTGCAATGTTTGTCATTGTTTGATAACATGTCATATAGAATAGGAGTGCCACTCATATATCTCTTTTGGTATGAACATGCATTGAATGGCTTAGGTATCTAATTGGCATCTAGATAACTTGGTAAATCATTCTATGGAATTCAATCACACACCTTAAATAATTGAGTGGGAGAAGGTGTTTTGGAACACCTACGGCCTCCAAGTTTAGTTGAGCTTTATGTTTCGTGTAATAAACCCCAAAGGGATATTCATGAATGGAATTTAGCAAGATACTTCCTTACAAGGATAGACTAGACAATTAACCCAAACGATATCTACTCCCAAAAGAGTGATTTTCGCGAGGGAATATATTGAAGGTCGATAACTTGGTAATACATTCAATGTGGTTTTATTGATATCTTCCCAAGAGTTCTTGTCAATATAAATCGCAAGGCTAAATTGAAAACACTGGTTGTTATGTTAACAATTAGGTGGGACCTAGTCCAACTAGTAAATGGTGCGAACTCCTAAAGGAGGCGTGACATTTATGGATGTTGGATCACCGTTGAATTTTATGATTGAATTACTTAATTTAATTCAAGATAAATATTCAAAAGTGCTTTATCATGATTGTTTACTTATATAATTATTGTTTTATTAAGAAATCATGATCCCATCCCTAATCAACATCCTAAAAGATAATACTTTAACTAGTGATAATTATGTCACATGGAAAAAGGAAAATTGGGCAGTTGTTGCTATATGAAAAGCATAAGTTTTTTCTGTCTAAACCTAAACCACCTACTCCTACTAATGAATCTAATGAGGTGCAAAGAGATGAGTATAAGCAGTGGGAGACCTCATATAAGATGGCCAAATGTTACATTATGGCCACCATCTCCAACTTGTTGCAATAGCAACATGAAGGGATGAGTTCTGCTGCCGTTATAAGGATGTCTCTAGAGGGGATGTTTGCTATGAGGTCCAGGATGACTAAGAGAGAGGTAGTAACTTCTTTCATGAATCTTAGGATGAAACCTGGACAGGCTGTGAAAGATCACATGATGAAGGTCATAGCACATCTCAACATTGCTGAACTCAATGGTGCTGAGATAGTCGGTGAGACGAAAATTGACATGATTGTCAACTCACTGTCAGATTCCTTTGATTAGTTTAAGTTGGACTACACCTTGAACAATAAGGAATACACCTTGCAGGCCCTGATGCAAGATGTTCAAAGCACCGAGAAGATCTTTGTGAAAGGCAAGGGTCAAGAGATTCATACTGTTGGTAAAATTGCTACTGTTAAGACCTGTTAGAAGGTCAAGAAACAACAGAAGAAAAGGCAACTAGGACCTACTAAGAAGGAGACAAAGAAAGTAACCAAGATCAAAGGGCCCAAGACAAAGCTTGTTAGCAACAATAGCAGGAGAGTTCCCTCTCCAATGAGTGGAAGCCTAGTCAATGAAAGCATTCCAACAAAGTCCATTCCTAGGAGACCAACAAATATTCATAAGCTGAGTCCAAATGGCTCTACTGAATAAACACTCAAAAAAAAAGGTGGGCATGAGACTCCGGGTGGGTGTTGCAAAGAACACAAGTAGTAACCGCCATAGGGTCATATTTATGGATGCGATCCCGAGTAGAGAGCCTGCCTCTAATTGCCACCCATAGGATAAAACTCATTCTAGGAATATTTTGGGGAAACAAAACAAGCTTAAACCAAGGAACAAACGGATGAGGGGTTCTAAGATAAGCCAAAGCAGAGGAGGCAGAATAAGTACCATTGGAAGAAGGAAGCCAGCGAGCTCTATCATTCACATTGGAGTTAGGATTGTAGGAAGGCATGCGACTTCTAATTTCAAAAAGATCAATGGACATAGCAGCCGGCCAACTCCAAGAATCGCCATGAACAATGGAACTAACCGTTGCGTGGATAGGGAGGCCTGAGTCATAGACAACACGGGGGCTCCATTTCGAAAGAAGAGGACCATCCGGGTGCCAATTGTCAAACCATAAGGAGGTGCTAGAACCATTACCAATGTAGTGCTGAATAAGGGGGCGCACAAGATGCCGAAGATGGAGGAGTTTTCTCCAATTCCAAGAGCAAGTACATGGAGTTTTAGCCTCCCAAAGATTAGAGTCCTTAAGGTGGTAGGATTTGATCCAAGAAGACCATAGGTTATTTGTGCCATAACTCAAAATCCAAATATGCCTAATCATGAGAGCTTTGTTCCAAGAGGATAGGTCCTTGATGCCAAGACCTCCATTTTTCTTAGGGAGACAAATATCTGACCAGCATATCTTTGCACCCTTGCTATCGCCTTCAATTCCTCTCCACAAAAAAGCTTCTAAATTTTTGCTCAATAATATTCAAAACCTTTTTAGGGAGGCAGAGATAACTAGCCCAAAATACTTGTAAACTAGCCAAAACCGAGACAATAAGTTGCAAGCGACCAGCATAAGTGAGGCCTCGGTTCAGCCAAGACGCAAGTCTTCCCGAGACCCTGTCCACAAGGGGGGAGCAATCGCGAAGGCGTAATCTAGAAGAGATGATAGGTATGCCAAGAAAACGAATGGGGAGAGAACCAACCGTATAACCAAAAAGGTTGATAAGCTGCTGGTTGATGGTATGAGAAACCCCGAAGTGAAGATGTTGCTCTTAGCATGATTAGCATGGAGGCCCGATAACAAGGAGAACTCATCAAGCGCTGCCTTAACAACACGTGCTGATGAAAGAGAGCCATGGCATAACATAATAAGGTCATCGGCAAAACAAAGGTGGGAAAGCTTAATCTTATCACACCTCCAATGAAACTTGAAACTAGGAGTGTCCTCAATGCGCTTGGCCAGAATTTTTGAAAGAACTTCCATAGCAATAACAAACAGGTAGGGGGACATGGGATCCCTTTGGCGAAGGCCTCTCTTTCTGGAAAAGAAACCAGCAAGCTCCCAATTGATAGAGATAGAGAACTTGGGGGTAGTTAGGCAAGCTTTGATCCACATAATGACTTTAGGAGGGAAGTGAAATGCAGCAAGGGTTTCAAGTAAGAATCCCAATCCACCATGTCAAAAGCCTTCATTAAATCCACTTTAAGAGCCAACCTAGGGCAGCTAGTATCTTTGTGGTAGTTCCTCATAAGCTCTTGCACAAGAAGAATGTTATCACCAATACACCTATCAGCCACAAAAGCCGATTGAGAATGGCTGATTATATCCGGAAGGCAAGGCTTGATCCTATTCGCAATTATCTTGGCAATGATCTTATAGAGTGTGTTGCAACAAGAGATATGTTTAAAGTCCTTCATCTTAGAAGGGTTAGGGACTTTAGGGACCAAAGCAAGGATAGTAGCATTGAGTTCCTTGAGCAATAGACCAGACCTAAAGAACTCTTGGATAGCACTAATGACATCTTCACCAACAATGTCCCATGTTATCTTGAAAAAGTGAGCATTGAAACCATCTGGGCCCGGAGCCTTGTTTGGGTGGAGGGAGAAGCAAACTTCCTGAATCTCATCATCGGTGACATCTCTACCCATGAAATCAGCTTGCTCATTGGAAATGACCTTATCAATAATATTGCTCAAAGTAGTACCAATTCCATGACTAACGGGCCTCGAGTAACCAAGAATAGTCTGAAAATGACGAATAGCCTCTT
Organism: Dipteronia sinensis; assembly: GCA_033220585.1. Classification (NCBI taxonomy): domain Eukaryota; kingdom Viridiplantae; phylum Streptophyta; class Magnoliopsida; order Sapindales; family Sapindaceae; genus Dipteronia; species Dipteronia sinensis. Next base: position 31,739,306 of record CM065641.1, on the reverse strand, counting down.
TCCTGACCAGAATATCACCTTCAATCAAGGAACCATCATCTCTGGTAATAGTGTGGATCTTGCTTCTATTACGCTTACCATTGATGGCTTTGAAGAAATAATAGGAGTTGCGGTCACCAGCCTTAAGCCATTGGATTCTAGATTTTTGCCTTAGTATGTCCTCTTCAGCTTTAAGTGACGTAGTATAACAGCTTATAAGCTCTTTTTCCCGAATTCTAAGATTAGAATCAATGGGCTGCTGGTCAAGAATGCATTGACAATCATCAAGGCCAGCCTTGGCTTCAATCGATTTAATTGTCAAGTCTCCCACCTTGTCATTATTGAGGGTCTTAAGAACCTTCTTCAGATTTCGAAGCTTAGAGCAAAGCTTGTACTGCATGGTGCCATGAACTTGCTCCCGCCAACACCTATCAACCAAGGGGAGGAAATCTGCTCTATCTGTTAGAAAATTGAAAATTTTGAAAGGGCGATTTTTCTTAATACCTTGCAACCCAAGTTTAACCACGGAGGGACAATGATCTGAAATGCTAGGGGGAAGGAAAATCGCTTCAGAATTCTCAAACTTTACAAGCGAATCATTATTGATAAGAACTTTATCCAATTTCTAAGAGATACAACCGTTGCTTCTCTTGTTGCACCAAGTATGAAGAAAACCTGAGAAACGAAGATCATCAAGCTCCAAAGATTGAAGACAGTCATTGAACTCCTCCATAGCAACCGAAATTCTGGAGCAGCCCCCAATTGACTCACCCACACTCCTAGAGACATTGAAATCACCAAGCACAATCCAAGGAGAACCATGCTGACTTGAACACATACTTTGCCAAAGAGCCTTCCTTAATCTATCATCATTAGAGCCATAAACAAAGGAGATTCAAAACTGGTCATTGGTGTCCAAAATACAAGCATTACAATGGATGATCTGATCGGTTTCACTAATTTTAGTGATATTGAGAATTCTAGGATCCCAACCAACCCAAATTCGTCCAGGGCTATGACTATTATAATTATCTATCATATCCCAGTCTTTGAAAACTGAATTGGCAACAAGAGTTTTCTTGTTAATTCTCACTCTTGTCTCAATTAAACAAACTAGACTGATGTTATAGTTGAGCAACAACTTCCTAACTTCTGATTGTTTACGGGTGGAATTCAGACCCCTAGTGTTCCAACATGCTAGATTAATCATCGAGAGGTTGAAAAGGCGTTACCTTAGCTTGCGAGCTATTAACCTTGCCTTTCTTAGCAGTCCGCTTCTTCTTCTTCTTATTGCTAGAGGATTCCGTGGGCCTGGAGAGCCCTTTAACAGTGACCCCATCAATGTTTTTTATTTTTGAGTGCCATAGAGAGTGGTCCGGAGAGGCCGTAGTAGGAGAATCAACATCAGTACATTGGTCATTGCAGCTGGTCCGGAGAGGCCATAGAAGGAGGATCAACATCATTACATTGGTCATTGCTCTGGTCATTGCATTGGTCATTACGGTTATCACCTTCCGCAACAAGAGCTGCAAACTTGTTGGAGGTATCAACAGCCCTTTCCATAGAGAGGACTTGGCATTGGTCAAGGTAAGGTAGGTTGGTAGGACACCAAGAAGGCTCATTTTCAGTATTACAAGTGGAGATAACTTCATCATCTTTCAAGGAGCCAAACAGAGGAGGTTCCATGCATGCTTGGGGAGAGCAAACTGTGGGAGCATCTCTTTTATTGACTCTCCTCCATTCTTGTTTTAGCTTAGGAGCAGAAACATTTTCAGATGGGGAAAGTGGAGGCTTAAGCTTAGGGCAATTAGTAATAGAGTGGCCAAAAGACTTGCATTCAGTACAAATTTTTGGTTTCCATTGGTATTCCACCAAGATTTCCACGTTTTCTCCAAGTTTTGGGTTTGAACTATCCCCCATAAATAGGTCAAAGGAATCAACAAGGTCACAAGAGGCATCAATTTCAATACAAACCCTAGCAAAGGAAATTCTCTTCATGGATTCAGTTAGGCTATCAGCATAGAGGGGCTTACCAACCGTACTAGCAATATGGCTCAGCCGTTCTTCATTCCAGTATTCATGGGGAATGTTAAAGAGCTTAACCCAAACCAGAATTTTAGAGTAGGAATCTTTAGATAGAATGAGCCTAGGATGCCATTTTTTAAGGATCACCATCCTTCCAGCAAATAACCAAGGGCCAGCCTCTAACACATTAGAACAAGCTTCATCATCCAAGAACTTAAAGAAGTAGAGCCCCTTTTCATTAGCTAGAACTTCCAACAGGCCACGATTGCCCCAAATACGCAAGGCTATGTTGTTAACTAGAGAAAATGAGAGCTTTTTCTCAATAAAATAACCCACCAAGCAGTTCTTCCATGCTTTAGAGCCATTCTCTGCAACTTCTAAGGGAGAAGAGACACACTTCCTATTTCCACTATGAAAGGGTTGATGGTATTTAAGATTAATAGGCCTACCAAATGGGGGATCCATAAGTGGATTATTATGAGCACCTTTCAGCACATTACTATAAGAAATAGAGCTTTTTTCAAAAATTATAGGAGGCACTTGACCAATAGCATTGCTAGCATCTTTATTCACCAAAGGAGGAGTTATAGAAATACCTTTATTATGGGGCAGCACATAATTGCTTAAAGAGGAGACCTCCTCTAGTTGGACCTTTTGATCTTCAACAATTGCGGCTGGATAATCTTCTCCTTTAGAGGTAGGCTTTTCAACCATACCAGCAGACTTTTCAACCATACCAGCAGACTTTTCAGACCTATTAGACTTTTCAGACCTATTACATTGATCTATGGGCCCTTTCATCTTCCCCAATTCGTTCTTGAGATGTGCAGCAAAGCCTGAAACTTCAAGACCTCCATTGTTGCCTAAAATGGTAGCAATAGTTGAGGTTTGTGGGCTACTTGATAGGACCCATTTAGCTTCAGCAACAACAGCTCTATTGAGTGTACTATGACCAGTTCTTGCTTGGTTGAAGGCATTATTTAAAACGAGCTTGGGTATGCTAGAACCATGCCCTCTTTTGGTAGACCCATTGCTGCACTCAACAGAGTCATTAGCATTTAAAATGGAAGAAACACCAGCTGAAGAAACTATGTGGGGGGAGGGTAAAGGACGGTCTTGCAAGGAAGGGGTGGGAGGCAGTACACTAGAAGTGGAAAAAGAAGGTGCTTCCGAGAATGGTGGATTTTCCATGGTAGAATCGGGTGGGAGGACCAAAGAGTAGGGGGTAGAAAGCCTCTTGGAACCAAGGCAAGGAAGAGATGGATGTTTAGGTGAGGGATCCATGGATGGATAAGAGTCCACCATGAAAACAAGCTAGAAAAAGAAGGCAGCAACAAATTCTAGAGAGAATGAGGAGCATCTCTCTCTAAAATGAAAAAAAAATTATTCTCAATTGCACTTAATTGATTCTTAACTTGTATTAAGTAGGATTGACAACCCAACTCTTAATGCATGTTACGGGATAACTCTTGTCTTTACATTCTTAGCATGTAGAGTTGAAATTGATGTGTGTGTATGATTGGGATTAGGAGTAGATTAATGAAATTTAGGAGTAGAATAATTAAGCATCCCATGATTGCTCATATGTCGATGGATGATTCAAAATGCATGTTTTGGATTGACTTGAGTGTTTTTGTTTGTTTGGGTGGAACTCATGAAGAGCATACACACTCGGGTAGCGACTCTTGGTCATTGCTCGTGCGATACACTCTAGGCGAGTATTGGTCGAGGGTTCATTTATGCTTAATGCCTCTATTGGTTGTTGCTTACACGTGACATGTGAGTAGCGATGGGTGGTTGATCTTATGTTTATCTCTTTTATATATGTGCTTAAACTGTGGTCCATAGTAGTTGCTCATGCGATACATCCTCGGTGAGTAGCTTTAGAGGACTAGACGACTCTCCCATTTCCATATCTAGAGGTCATACTGAAGGCTAGGTTGAACCCAATATAGGAGTGTCGTTGCAGTTAGTTATTCTAGGTGGAGCGAATGTTTTGGGTGGTCATGAGTACGATATGTATCCACTTTCTTCCATCTCTCATATCCGCCATTTTATAGTTATCACTTTAATCACCATTCTCATCTCTCCATGCTCTCTTATTTTTATCATCTTTATTTTTATGCTCTTTTCTCACACACACACAAACATGCTTACACTTCACACACACCACTCTCACCCTTGCCATGTTCTTATTTACATTGCTTTCAATAATCACTAAAATGAGAGACAACAGACTGGATGACACCTCCCTGTGGATGATACCCTCTCTTACTGCTTTACAAAGTTTTCAAAACTTCAGAGCACATTGCATAGGAACAACTTTATAAATATCTTTTGATATTCGCAATTTGGTAACGACACAAAAAGCGAGCTATCAAGACCTTAACGGCTAAAGTGATTAACTGGTCACCTAGAGGGTCTAGGATTATGAGATATGTCACACTTGCTTTAGTGCAAGTGGGAGATTGTTGGGAATTTTTCCCTAAAGCTTGTAATATATAAATAATGATAAATTATAAATAAAAGAAGTAGTTTTTTTTTCATTCAATTTATATGTCTCATACTTGTATATCATATGTGCTAAACATCCAAGATTGTCAGATGTAATCTCAAACTGAATATATCAGTTTCATATACAAAGGAATTCAGTTTGAGACGTGCAATGAAAAGAGTCCGTAGAAAGCAAATAAAGTTGGATGCTTTATTTTTGGTTAATCTGCAGCTACTGTCCATTCTGTAATATATGGTGGTCTTATCATAGACTACTCATATGGTGATATGAGAATGGAGGCACCTTATATGATGTGATCATAAAGGACTGAGCCACAATCTATATGAATCTCTCAACAATATCGTTTACATGGGGAGATTCATATATATCGACAAATGATGGATTTATATGGGTGATCTTAATCCTGAGTATCTTACTGACTCTTTCAGGTTTGATCGTGGTTTTTGATTTACCATGGGTGAGATCAGGAGTAGCATTCTTAATCAATACCTCTGTATCTTGGAATCGCGGTTTGGTTTGTGGCTGGGAAGATCTGTACACAATAGTGGAATCTACTCCTTGCAAGAAATAGAGAAGTAGTTCCCTTAACGGTTGATTTGGGGCTTGAACAATTAAGAGCACTCTCCTTTTTTCGTAAAGGAATAAAGGATATAATTGTTTATTAGTGAATCAATGGTACTTAATGGAAAAGATATAATTAGATGGGTATAATAGACTTTATGACCCAGCTCTATTTACGAACAACTTGTGGAGGATCATACCATATGTAATAGCTATATCGATGGACACTGAGTTTATGGTTTGTGTAAAAACATTTATAGTTATGAGAGTGCAGCCTCGGGTTTTTAGTGGAGTAACTCCGAGGTTAATAATCGTAAAATATTAATTAAAGAGTTTAATTAATTTTTTCTATGGATTATTGGAGCTCAAGACTGTGAGTCCATTAGGTCCCCTTGCTAGCCCTGGAACGTTGATGGAAACAAGGGTTACAGTTAATTAATTGGATGGTCCAATTAATGTAATTATTTAATTAATGGATTAATAATTAATTATATTAAATAATGTGATTATTTAATTATGAATTATTAATTATATTAATTATTTTATGGAGGTCAAGGGTTCGAACCAAGACAAAAGCAAAGATATAAATAATATTACTTATTTAATCTTTAGCATGTCTTAGGTTCAACTCACAATGACAACATTGAATTAAATGGGATTTATAATCCTATTTAATCTTGGTCACTTGTAACCCTATCATGATATAAGATAACAAAATATTTTGTTTCTTATTAATTCATTTTAAAAAACAAGATAATTGATATTTATTTTCAAATATTTGATATTTAAACTAATCCAATCATATCAAGTTGTTGGTATCTTTAAAACTCTTTAATTAACGTAATTGAGAGAGATTGAGATACAACACAACAATACGTAGAAAATGAAAAAAAAAAAGTGTGATATGCGCCCTAGAGAGAAAAAGAAAGAAGAAAAATCGGTTTTGTGATCTAGCTTTTTCTAGGGTGGCCGATTCTATATACACAAAGCAATGGTTGCTTTCGTGAGTTTCTTCTACCTCCACATAAACTCCTAAAGCCCGTGACACGCCCACTCGCAGTTGCCGAAACTTGGGAGATAGCGAGGAAGATCCGGTGGTACAAATCGGAAAGCAAAATCAAGAAGTGAAAGAACGAAAGAGTTGGCCATGAGATATGATTACGAATCCTGCCTATTTTATTCTTATATATCACACAGGTTAATTTTAGTCGCTTAAGGTTTTTTTAAAGTTTTAAAATTCCTTCCACTACACGACTTTAGGGCTTATAGTATGATCCTCCACATGTGGTTCATAATTAGAGCTAGGTCATAAATGCCGTTATAACTCTCTAATTATATATTTTCCTTTAAGTACCATTGATTCTCTAATGAACAATTATATCCTTCATTCCTTTACAAAAAAAGGAGAGCGCTCTTATTGTTCAAGTCCCTAATCAACCCTTAAGGGAGCTACTTCTCTACTTCTAGCAAGAAGAAGTGGATTCCTCTAATGTGTGCAGACCGTCTCAGCCACAAGCCAAACTGTGATTCCAAGATACAGAGTTATCGATCGGGAATGCTACTCCGATCTCACCTATGGTATGTCAAAAACAACGATCTAACCAGAAGGAGTCGGTAAAACACTCAGGATTAAGATCACCCATAAACAGCAATCATTTGTTGATATATATAAATCTCTAAATGTAACGGATCTTGGTGAGAGATTTATATAGATCGAGGCTCAATCCTATATGATTACAACATATAAGGTGCCTCCATTCTCATATCACCATATGAATAGTCTAGGATAAGACCACCGTACATTACGGAATGGACCGTAGCTATATATTAACCACAAATAAAGTATCCAACTTTATTTACTCTCTGCGGAATCGTTAGATTGCACGTCTCAAATCAAATACCTATGTATATAACACTCATATACTCAGTTTAAGAAGGCACTCAAAAGACTAGTTTGGTTGTTGCTCGCTCCATTATTGACACCATTCGCTGCCGGCTATCCTCTTTCAATTTAAAGAACCACCAGATCATTGCCTTGAATTGGAATGTCAACTCTAGTTGATTTGCTGTCTTGCTCTTGTCTTGTCTTGCTCGTTTATTAGAGCTGTTTTGAGCCTTTGTTTAGCTCTTGCTTTGCTTCCTGGGGTATGCCCCTTGTATTTTGTACATTCTTTCTCTCTTTCTATGATACTATTTACTTACCCAAAAAAAGATATAAACATATGAGTTTTATTTATTGAATGAAATAACTACTTCTTTTATTTAAGTTTTTCTAACATTAACAAATTACAAGCTTTAGGGCATAAATCCCAACACAATTGTGCTAGATGCTGTGGCGAGGAGCTATGAATTGAAAGGTATGCACTTGAACATGCTTCCATTCTACCACGGCCTTCCAAGTGAAGAATTTCTAGGGTTCATGAGAGATTATCAGTCTGTTGTAGAGACATTCCCTATAGGTTGACTTTTGGAAGAGCAATTGAAGATGATGTGCTTCCATTATTGCATGAAGAACATAGCCAAGCAGTGGCTACCATTTTCGAAAGCAGGATCTTTGACATCATGGGAATTTTTTCGAATTCTCCCAAGAGATGGAAGAGCTCAAAGATGAGTTTGCTCAACAGATGAGGCTAATGAAGTCTGAGATCGAATAAAGGGATAAAGCCTTAAAAATCATGAAGAATAAAGAGCTTGAACATATTGCAAAGCTTGCAAAGGTTAAACAAGAGATCAAGTCATTGATTGTCGAGTAAGTGATTCTATCACCCAAAATGTTGAATCCAATCCGAAAAGGAAGAGAAGAAACAAAAAGTAGGTGCGAGCTTCACCCTCAAAAAATGTCTACCAACAAGGTAAACTTCCAGTTTCATCCCCGTTTATCATTATTGTAACAGTGAAGGGTCACATTTTTCCTTGGTGTTTCGAACATATAAAACAATGTAATTAGAGGAATGAGAGTTACAATCATTGTGGTGATCGGGTAAGGCAAGTGTGGATCAGAAAAGATGATCTCAAAGAAGTTGAGAGTGGTGGAACTATTCAGTTGAAGAAGAGTGGCGATGAGTAGGTAATTGTTACTTCATCACTGGCAGAGGAGAGCTCGATGATAGTGAAATCAATCATGCCCAAAGTGCAGTAGTGCTCCCACACATTTTTCTGGACGTTAAATAAAGCGTATGGTGGGAGGCAACCTACCCAGGTACAATTTTCTTTTCTTTTGTTTGATTTTTCATTTTTAATTTTGAGTCTTCAAATAGTGTGTAGGTATTTTATGTGTTTTTTGAGCAAGTGTAGGTCATATTCCTTAAGATGAGGTGTTCAATGTTGCTTTCGAAGAAAAGAGCTTAAACAAAAAGAAAAAGGGCAAAACTACCTCTAACAGCTTCAAAGGTCGCTGTCAATGCAGAGCAACAACCACGACATAGCCAGCGGCACATTCCAGTAGACCTTCTCTTATCAACAGCGGTCCATGCCGTTGTCCAGGCATCAGCTTCACCCGTGGTCCATACCATAAAATTCCTAAGAAAAAGCACTGCTTGATTAGCTGCGGCACATGTAAAGTGTCTGTGCATCGGTACAGGGAGCGGTCGTGCGTAATCCTTGTTTTCTCAGGAGAAAGTGAAGCCCTAATCTAATGAAAACATATAAATACTTCCTATTCATTTTCAAAAACATACAAAAAACACAGCTCTCAACCATTAATCCTTCTCTTACAAACACATCACAGTTCTCTCATCATCTTTACACATCGAAGAATTGTAAGAAAAAGAAAACAAGGTAGCTCACATGACCAATATGGGTTTTCTCTACAACTCTTCTATATTTATATTTTCACCATTGATGTGTAACTAAACCTTAACTAGGTGATTTGTAAGTTCCTCATATTTTGATTGGCTTATTTCGTTGATAAACTGATCATGCCTAAATTGTTGTATATTTCGGCCCTCATTCCTATTCCTTTGTCTCGTTCTTGTGTGTATTTTCTATATATTTTATGTCTAATAGGCTCATTAGTGCTAATTTCAGGCAATAGATGTAATTCTGGGTTTGGAAGCTTGTTGCGGTGATTCTGGCAGAAAAGGGGCAAAAGGAAAGACAAAGGATCGTAAGCAGCTCTACAGTGCGGGTCGAGTGCGGGTCAAGTGTGGGTCGAGTGCGGGTACAGTGCGGGTCATCCACCCGCACTCCACACGCACTGTTGCCAAACCAGAGAAGCTGAAGTTGCACCTGACATTAGAGTGCGGGTACAGTACGGGTCATCCACCAGCACTCCACCCGCACTATTGCTCAAAACAGAGGAGGGATTTTGCACCTGACAGTAAAGTGCGACTCATGTGCGACTATAGTGCGGGTCAAGTGTGAGTCAAGTGCGGGTAATCCAACCGCACTCCACCCGCACTATGGCCCGGATCAGAGAACTGAAGATGAAGAAAACCTTTACAGTGTAGGTACAGTGCGGGTAATTCACCCGCACTCCACCCGCACTCAGCGCGCGACAGCTTCTGGTTTCAAACTTAAGTGACCTATTTTTCCATCCTCTATAAATAGAAAAGGATAGGAACGAACCAAAACAATCACCATACCTCCCAACACTTGTATCTTTAGCTAGAAACACATCTCCCTATCATCCAAACCATCTCTACTCAATTAAAGGCAACTAGGAGACTTGGATTCAAGCTTCAAGGAAGGAGATCAATCTTCAAGAGTTCTCTCTACACTCTCTCTTAGTTTATTTGTTTGTAATAGAACATGAGTAGCTAAAATACCCCACTATGGGTTGATGTTATTTGTTTGATGGATATTTGGGCTTTGTAAATAAACTCTATGTGTTATATTTATTCTATCTCTATGTTTTATTCCATTGCTTGAATTGATTTCCATTATTGATTTGCTTGGATACACCCTCTTTGCATGATTGATTTGGATTACTTGAGTAGGAAATTAGGTTGTCTAATGCTCAATTGAATGGAAGGATATCCGGAAATCTGGCTCTAAAACCATGCGCTTAATCTAATCTTGAATTAGTGGCTTTCACTATACATCCTAGGTTAGCCACTTGTGAGAGAATTAGAAGCCTCCATTATACACCCTAGGTTTGCTACTTTAGTGATTCTATGAGAACTAACCTTCGAGTAGAATTTGGTTGATAACCTAAAGCCTCATCCAATCTCAAACGGGTGGCCTTCACTATACATCCTAGGTCGGCCACTTGTGAGGGAATTGGAAGCCATCACTATACATCCTAGGATGGCTACATTAGTAATAGGTTGAGCCATAGCTAGATAGATGAGCATTCATGGAACAAGTCCCAATTGAGTAACTAGCCACTGTTGGTTGCTTAGGAGGGATTAATCTCTAGTAGGAGGTTTTCGCTATACACCCTAGGTTGACCTCTTGCTATAGATATATGCCAATAGTATACACCCTAGGTTGGTTACATTTGTCAAAACGTGCTTAATTTAGGGTTTGTTGCAATTGCCCCAATATTCACTTACGAGTCCATCAACTCCGTAGTTCCATCATCATTCATTCATCACTCTATTGTCATCCCATTTTATTTGCTTTCATAGTTTAGTTTATATTGTATTTTCATTCACCATCACTTTTACTTTTATGCCTACTAGTTATATTAATCCTAATCTTATCACCGCTACCCCGATCTTAGTGGACGACACCCGTGCTTACTGCTTTACTTGTATTTCTACTTGTGAATGCATTGCATAGGTTTTATAAATTGTTTTGACAGACGGTTTTCTGACGGCAAAAACCTTCTCATCAAATTGGCACCGCTGCCGGGGATCGGTGTGCGTAGTAGTGATTAGATTAGTTTTAATACTATTAGTTTATTAGTTGTTTTTAGTTTTGTTAGTTTCTTTTTATTGCTTTGGTAGTTTTTGTTTTTGTTTGTTTCAGGACTCTATGGATTCTTTTTGGCCAAATTCAGGGTCAAGCTACAAGCCTAATGAGAATACCTACATCTCATCATTCCAGTCAAATTCCGTTGAAGATCAACTAAGAAATTTCATGAAGAATAATGTGCGGGAGACTGAGCAGATGATAGTTTCTCAACAAGAGACTCAAGCCTTCATAGAAGAGAAAACCTCCCAAATGCTCGAATCCGCCCAGCAGTCCACCCCGGTAAATCAGGGTTGTTTCCAAGTTAAAGCAACCAAACAGGTGGATTCCTCCAATTTCTCAAAAGAAGACATGTATAAGCTCCGAATCGAATTTGAAGTGGAGCGAAGCAAGAGAATGGACGAGATGGACATGATGATCAAGATAAACCAAGATCTTATGAGCGTGAGCACAGAGCTAGTGTTGGAAAGGGGTGTGTTAAAGGAAGAGAATGAAGCACTTCAAGAGAGAGAAGCCTTGGGAATGGAAAAGGCGAGTAATCTCCAAGAGTTGAACAAGAAACTATTATATGAAGTGAAGATGCTCAGAGTTGAGAATGGTACTCTCAAGAAGACCAATGGCGAAGTCTCCGATAAGAACAAAGAATTAGAAGAACAAATTGAGAGATTTGAAGCCAAAATGAGTACCGCATCAAAGGCTTTGGAGAACTTAGTGAGGCTATCAAAAGATTTTGAAGATGAGATAGCTCACAAGTCAATGAAGATGCAAACAGAAGTTGATCAAAAAGCCAATGCCTTAGAGGAAGCAAAGGTAGCACTAAGCAAAAAGGAGGAGGAGGTCAAGGCGTTACAAGTGAAACAAATCAAACGTCCTCAAGACCACGCATCAAAGGGGAGCTCCTCTAACTCTAATACCTTTTGCTATGCATGTTCTAGGATAGAGCATTTTAAGGCTAAAAATTACAAGCCAAATCAACATAGGAAAACTAGAGGTCCTAGGAATAGATGGAGTCCACCTAGGGTCAAGCAAATATGGGTAAGGAAAGACCAAGTGCACTTATATAGAAACATGAAAAGGGAAAAGATAATGAAGTCACCTAAATTTATTTGGGTAGTGAAAAATAGGGAATTTCCTAACTTGGTCAAACCACCCATAGAGGACCCTAGCCTCTCCATGAATGCATCCCATTGAATAATTTTGATGCATGTAGTTAGTTTTATGTTTTATGTTGTTTAAATTCAATAAATTGTGATGTTGGGATAGTTTGGTTAGAATGTTATATTTTGTGGATATTTGCACATTGAATTTATTGATTATATTTGTGGATGAAAGAGCCGGAGGCTCTTGTGCAAGTGAGGCTCTTGTGCAAGTATGAATACATGTGCTTTATATTGTTTAATTCGGTTTGGGGGTTCTTCATGCCCCATTCCGTCATTTTTGATAAAATGCATGATGTTAAGCTTTCTTGTGCTTCAATGATATGTTGCATGAATTGCCATTATTTTGTGAGCCTTGTTTGAGTCATTTTTATTTTGTTGGGCATTGATTGTGGTTGATTAGTGCCTAGGTTTGTTTGAGTCATGTTAGGTGCGTGCTGTTAGGCCGGATTATCTTGTCTTCAACATTGAGGACAATGTTGGGTTTTGGTTTGGGGGTGTAGACGCCTTTTTGAGTCGTCTTTTGTGTCTTGAGTCATTTTTGTGTCTTATTTTCGAAAAAGTTACTGCTTAGCCAGAATTTTAAGCTTATTTAGCTTGGTGAGATACCTGGATCATAGTGTTTGTGGCGAATGTGTGTATGCTTCGTGTGCTGATTCAATAACTCTTAGTCACTTTCGGGTCTCACTTGCATTTCATGGGCTAGTCTCATCTTCTAGTGTCCAAGTTTAGGGAACTCGATGCTCAAGCGCCTTGTTCTAATAGTGGAGATTTCCCTTGTGAGACCACAAACACAAGCCAAAAGCATGTATATTTGAGGGAAAATGTTTTTCAAATCAGTAAACACAATTCAAACATCATGCATAGTCTCACTACATCAAAAATCATCATTTGTCATTGAACATGCATCATATAGACAGAAACTTTTATTCCCTTGGTAGATTGATCCTTTGAAGTGATATTAGGCAATGTGTGTTTTAGCCACTCAAAAAGAAAGCATAAATACTTCCCATTCCCGTAATATGTGTGCTCCCAAGCCAATTTTGAAGCCAAACACATATAGACTTTTCCTTTCTACACCCATGTTATCCATAACCCAAGCAACCTAAACACTTAGCCAACCCTCTCTTAATTGATCTTGTTGAGGCCTAGGAATGTAAAGTTGTGCTTTAATTTGATAAATGGTGTGTACCTAGGCAAGAGTAATGAGTTGTGAAAATGTGCATAGTAAAAAGGCATGAAAAGAAAAGAAAAGAAAAGAAACAAAAAGTAACAAAAGAAAAATATGCTTCAAATGCCTTGTGTAAATTGTAAATGCTACTCAAATGGGTAACATGAGTAGTTAAAGATTGCACGTAGAGTTTAATTATATGCCTAGACACCATATTGTATTTGGAAGTGGAGTTGCACGAGAAATTAAATGCTTAAGTGTAGAATGTATTTCCTTAACTTGGTTGATTAGTGCTTGTGCCTAAATTTCTCATTCTTCTAATCACCATTCACCGTGGCCACGTTACAACCAAATGGAAAATACCTAGTTGATCTTAGGGGACGTCTAGATTGGGAATATTAGTTAATGAATGCTCTTTCCACGTTCATGACACGTGATTCTTTCATGAGACTCACTCACTTAAAATAACATTTATTCTACACTAAATGTATGCAACTAAGTTGATTCGGTTACATAAATTCATTGGCATACATGTTCCATGAGTGTGAACCTAGGTTCTGAGAGGAAAGATAAGAGAGAATCCATGTGAGAACCTAGCTTCGAAGCGAATTATGCTCGAGGTGTGAGAGTGAGTAGTTTCTGAGGTGAGGGTATTTTAAGTGTGGGATTCGTGTTGTGCCAGTTTCCCTTGGGGTGTCTTCTAGTTGTTTAGAACATTTCGCATATGCTCATTCCTCACTTCCATTTGCTTTTGCGTATCTCTCTGCTAGTTGGTTCTGCAACAAGTTTTTCTTTGTGTCAAGGAAAGTTTTTAGTTCGAGTCATTTTTAGTTTGTGTCTTATTTGTTTCATTTTATGTTTGCTCGAGGACGAGCAAAGGTTTGGTTTGGGGGTGTTTGATCGTGCCTAAATTGTTGTATATTTCGGCCCTCATTCCTATTCCTTTGTCTCGTTCTTGTGTGTATTTTCTATATATTTTATGTCTAACAGGCTCATTAGTGCTAATTGCAGGTAATAGATGTAATTCTGGGTTTGGACGCTTGTTGCGGTGATTCTGGCAGAAAAGGGGCAAAAGGAAAGATAAAGGATCGTAAGCAGCTCTACAGTGCAGGTCCAGTGCGGGTCAAGTGCGGGTCGAGTACGGGTACAGTGCGGGTAATCCACCCGCACTCCACCCGCACTGTTGCCGAACCAGAGAAGCTGAAGTTGCACCTGACATTAGAGTGCGGGTACAGTACGGGTCATCCACCAGCACTCCACCCGCACTATTGCTCAAAACAGAGGAGGGATTTTGCACCTGACAGTAAAGTGCGACTCAAGTGCGACTCTAGTGCGGGTCAATTGTGAGTCAAATGCGGGTAATCCAACCACACTCTAGCCGCACTATAGCCCAGATCAGAGAACTGAAGATGAAGAAAACCTTTATAGTGCAGGTACAGTGCGGGTAATTCACCCGCACTCCACCCGCACTCAGCGCGTGACAGCTTCTAGTTTCAAGCTTAAGTGACCTATTTGTCCATCCTCTATAAATAGAAAAGGATGGGAACGAACCAAAACAATCACCATACCTCTCAACACTTGTATCTTTAGCTAGAAACACATCTCCCTATAATCCAAAGCATCTCTCCTCAATCAAAGGCAACTGGGAGACTTGGATTCAAGCTTCAAGGAAGGAGATCAATCTTCAAGGGTTCTCTCTACACTCTCTCTTAGTTTATTTGTTTGTAATAGAACATGAGTAGCTAAAATACCCCACTATGGGGTTGATGTTATTTGTTTGATGGATATTTGGGCTTTGTAAATAAACTCTATGTGCTATATTTATTCTATCTCTATGTTTTATTCCATTGCTTGAATTGATTTCCATTATTGATTTGCTTGGATACACCCTCTTTGCATGATTGATTTGGATTACTTGAGTAGGAAATTAGGTTGTCTAATGCTCAATTGAATGGAAGGATTTCCGGATATTCGGCTCTAAAACCATGCGCTTAATCTAATCTTGAATTAGTGGCTTTCACTATACATCCTAGGTTAGCCACTTGTGAGAGAATTAGAAGCCTCCATTATACACCCTAGGTTTGCTACTTTAGTGATTCTATGAGAACTAACCTTCGAGTAGAATTTGGTTGATAACCTAAAGCCTCATCCAATCTCAAACGGGTGGCCTTCACTATACATCCTAGGTCGGCCACTTGTGAGGGAATTGGAAGCCATCACTATACATCCTAGGATGGCTACATTAGTAATAGGTTGAGCCATAGCTAGATAGATGAGCATTCATGGAACAAGTCCCAATTGAGTAACTAGCCACTGTTGGTTGCTTAGGAGGGATTAATCTCTAGTAGGAGGTTTTCGCTATACACCCTAGGTTGACCTCTTGCTATAGATATATGCCAATAGTATACACCCTAGGTTGGTTACATTTGTCAAAACGTGCTTAATTTAGGGTTTGTTGCAATTGCCCCAATATTCACTTACGAGTCCATCAACTCCGTAGTTCCATCATCATTCATTCATCACTTTATTGTCATCCCATTTTATTTGGTTTTATAGTTTAGTTTATATTGTATTTTCATTCACCATCACTTTTACTTTTATGCCTACTAGTTATATTAATCCTAATCTTATCACCGCTACCCCGATCTTAGTGGACGACACCCGTGCTTACTGCTTTACTTGTATTTCTACTTGTGAATGCATTGCATAGGTTTTATAAATTGTTTTGACAGACGGTTTTCTGACGGCAAAAACCTTCTCACATAAACCACATCGGGGATTTTCTTGTAAGGACAGATTGGGCCTCATTATTCGTGATCAAGCTTCAGTGGCACTATCAATCTCAATGGCACTTCAAAAAGGTATAACAAGTTCTTAACTCATTGAGGAGAACTAGTTGCACACACTCACAACTCATGCATTATCCTATCTCAAATAATTGTTATGTGTTTCCTGTTTATGCACTTTCACTACTACATATCTCTTCGTCCTCATATGTGTTGTATCTAGGTTGATTTGTTAAGGTTAGGAGTTGTGCGTTTGTTTTGCACTGTTGACCGCTGTCATGGGCACTATGGGACCGCTGTGAATTATCACAGCGGTCGGCAACACAGTGGGTCACCGCTGTGAGACCTCTGTGATAATTCACAGCGGTACGCCACACATTGTGTCACTGCTGTGTGACCCCTGTAAGACCGTTGTGATAATTCACAGCGGTGGGCAACACAGTGTGTGACCGCTGTGTGACCGCTGTTACTATCCACAGCGGTACGCACAGCGTTCATACCCTGTTTTGCCCAAAACGGTGCCGTTCCATTTAGACCTGCTATATATACATTCTTATCTCTCCCATTTCGTCTCAAGAGCTTCCAAACCCATTCATTCTCCATTTTTAAAGAGCTCAAGAGTGACTTGCAAGAAAAGTTAGCAAGATTGCATTTTTCCTAACCAAAATCCAAACACCCATCATCCATACATGAATCAAACATCATCTAGCTTCATCTAGGATGTTTTCTTACATTGGTTTGCATCAAAGTACATGACTCTGTAAGTAGAACACCATCTCCATTCTTTCTTGTGTTCTAGTTTTCAAAGATGGCTCTTTTATGACTTATTTACTTTAAGGTTGAGCATTTTACTTTCAAGATGACATTTTCATATGTTTGTTGGGTTTTGTATTGTGATAGCTACTGCATCTAGGTTTGTTTTTGTAGGGAAAAATTAACTAAAACCGCAGCGGAAGGCGAAAAGTAGATTTTCGTATAGTTTAAAATTTTTCTAAAGATTTGAACCTTAACCCTTTAATTAATTAAACACAAATATACGGTTAGAGTTAAATACCTCTTGTCGCGTGATCCGATTGACTTACGTCGATGGTAATCCGCAAGATCTTCAATCCTAGCACGTACGTGAATCACCTAGGAGTGTGGTCTCCCTTTTTTCTTTGAATTGCTTACCTGAGAATGGATGTATGGAACTTCTGATCCTGATCTTCAATCCCAAAACACCAAGAGCCTAGAAAAATAGTTCCAGTTACTTTTGAATTCACAATCGATATGATTGGAACTCGCGTAACCCTAAATCGAAAGTGTGCACAAAACCTTTTGATGTTAAAGGCTTGCAAGTGCACTATCGAATGAGAACTTATTTTTCTTTTTCTCTCTTGGCCGAAATTCTATGTGTATTGAGTAAGATTTTTATTTTTCAAAGCAAACAAAAATCTCTCTCACTCAAGCTTCTTTTTGGCCGAAATTTATCACCTTATATTTATAAGGTGACCGAAATTTCTCCTTCTCAAAATAAGGTTGGCCGAATTCTTTGTGTAGGAAATCTAGGGTTGGCCAATTTCCTTACTTGAAAAAGAATTGTGATTTTCCCTAATTCCTATCAATTTAAGAATCCTAAGCCTTATAGGACTAGGGTGGCCGAATTCTTTGTGTGGTATGGAGTGTATGTGGACTTAATCCTTACCACATTAGGACTCCTATCACTTAAAAGAATTCTAACCCTAATCCAACACATAGTATTTTATTTACTGATCAGGAAAAGATTTTGATTTAAACTATTAATTAATTAATTAATTAATTAATTTCCATTTAATCAAAACAATAAAATAAAATAATATCTTGGGCTATTTTATTAGCCTTGCCGCCCACACCATATATATATATATATGGGTCTAATATTATTTTTCTTATTTTATTTAATCCAATAGACTTTAAACAAAATCCCACATGTGAACCAGACTTATTCTTACTAAAAGAAACAAGCCCACATGTCTCCTTTTAATATATTAATATAATAGAGCAGCCCATTAAATAAATAATAGACATATTATATTCTTAATATATTAAATGCAATTCTAGATGGACCCATAAATTGGTCCGGTAGAATATATCAAGTGATCCATGCAAGTACGTGTGGATTGTGGATCTTGGCGGGCTATCTAAATTTAAGCTTCAATAGACATAACTTAATCACAATCAACAAATGATTCACGTAGGTCCGATCTATTAATTTTAACTCATTCCACTAAAGAGCTAAAATTGAACTCTTAAATAAAGATAGAATAAGGAGATGTTTCTCATTCATACCCTAGACAATCTTATAGGAGATGGTGTATCCTCGTGAATAACATCAGTAATCGCTAAGAGCTCATAGACCGCCTATAGCTCTCCAAGTTACCATATTTCCTCATATGACCACATTTTGAACTTGGATATTTTGACTTGTCCAGAAGCCATGTCTTCAATAATCATTATTGAAAACTCAACGTTGAGATTTAATATCCAATACCTCAAAACATCCATATTGTTGGGGTTTTTGCCCAAAAGCTTGTAATATGTAGATGTAATTTGAACATAAATAAAAGAAGTAGTATATTCATTCATTTTGTGTCATACTTTATATAACATGTGCACTTAACATCCAAAATTACCGGATGTAATTTCGAACTGAGTATATGAGTGTCATATATAGATGGATTCAGTTTGAAACGAGCAATTTAAAGAGTCCGTAGATAGCAAATAAGGGTGGGTACTTTATTTGTGGTTAATCTACAGCTGCGGTCCATTTCGTAGTGTACGGTGATCCTATCCTGGATCATTCATATGTAGATATGAGAATGGAGGCACCTTGTATGATGTGATCATATAGGACTGGGCCATGATCTATATGAATCTCTCACTAAGATCCGTTTAACGATGAGATTCATATATATCAACTAATGATGGCTATATGTGGGTGATCTTAATCCTGAGTGTCTTATCAACTCCTTCAGGTTAAATCGTGGTCTTTGATATACCATGGGTGAGGTCGGAGTTACATTCCCGATCAATATACTCCGTATGTTGGGATCGCGGTTTGGCTTGTGGCTGGGAAGGTTTGTACACAATAGTGGAATCCACTCCTTCTTGTGAGAAGTAGATGGTAGTTCCCTTAAGGGTTGATTCGGGGCTTGAACAATATGAGCGCTCTCCTAATTCCGTAAGGAATGTAGGATTTATTGTTCATTAGAGAATCAATGGTACTTAATGGAAAGATATGATTAGAGGGGTATAACGGACATTATGACCCAGCTCTAATTATGAACTACTTGTGGAGGATTATACCATATGTAATAGCTATATCGATGGACACCGAGAGTTATTGGTTTGTGTAAAAACAGTCTACAGTTGAGAGAGTGCAGCTTCGGGTTTTTAGTGGAATAACACCGAAGTTAATAATCATGAAATATTAATTAAAGAGTTTAATTAATAATTTCTAAGGATTATTGGAGCTCAAAATACTGTGGGTCCATTAGGTCCCCTTGCTAGCCCGATCGATTTAGGTAACAAAGGTCACGATTAATTAATTTGATTGTCCAATTAATTGTGTTACGAAAGTGACACGTATTTATTCGGGAATTAATTGAATAATGGGATTATTTAATTAATGAATAATGGTGATTAAAAAAATTAAATAATAAGATTATTTAATTATGTAGTTAATCACTAAATGGAGGGTGTTAGTTGATATTTGATTTTGAATAAAATAAGATAATATGATTATTTTATTTTATTAAATTAAATATTTGAAATTAAATATTTGAAATTGAATTTAAAATGTTTGAATTCAAAAATAAATATTTAATTAATTTTTTAAAGATATGAGATATCTTTGAAATGTTTTTAAAAATCAAATTTGATTTTCGGTTTTGTTTTTAAATATATATTAGATATATATGTTTTAATAAAAAATGAAAAAAGTAATCAGATTACTTATATACCGAATGAGACAAAAACATACAAAGAAAATAGAGAAGAGAAAAAGGTGATCGTGATCACAACACACATAGCAAAAACACAAACAGCAAAAACAAAAAGAAAATAGAGAAGAGAAAAAGGTGATCGTGATCACAACACACATAGCAAAAACACAAACAGCAAAAACAAAAAGAAAAAAAATTATAGGGTGTGGCGAGCTCAAGTGTTGCACCTCTAGTTTTTGTTTCTTGTGTGTGTTCTTCTCTTCTTCCTCCATACAGGTCCTTAATATCGTGACGCGCCCACACGCTGTTACCAGTTCCGGAAGATAGCGAGGAAGATCACGTGGCTCAAATCAGGAGCAGTTCGTATCAAAGTGAAGGAGCCTCCTACGTAGGTATGAAAAATAAATTCCTTCACTTTATTATTGTATTTGATTATTACTGTACAAATGGGTTAGTTTAATGATTGCATAAAAATTTTTAAAACCTTCCGCTGCACAATCTGTAACCCGAGGGTCCAACACATATGATGATATTATACTCTCATTTAATAAATGGAGCCACGATGTCCATATCTATAAATGAAGTCCTCTATCGATTAACAAATGAATACCACCAAACTATCGAGGATAGACTATGCTATATAATCGTACTCATTGATAGCTCAAATGATAACACTTGCAACCATAAGTCCATCATTTATCTCAGGATTAAGATCGACTCTCCGATTGTCCTCATAATGAAAAGACTTATATCTAGTGACGGTTCTAGATAAAGTATTTCATTGTGATCCAGTTCAATGCACCCAGTGCACTAGATTCTTTTACTCGAAAACCTTTCGATGATTTTAGACACATCATAACTCATTTGATCCAACTCAACTGCTAGTAAAAGAATTCTACAACTTTATCAAGATAGAGGTGCCTAACCTTTAATTTAAGTTGTGAACGTTATTCAAGACTAACTAAAGAATTGTGTCTACCTCATACATATCCGGATGTATAAACAATTCTTCATATCTCATAGTCTTTTGACCTTATGATTATTTACCTTGACAATTATATTTATAAATGCTATAAGATTTTCCAGAATAAGAAATCACTTTATTTATATGAAAAGATTGTCAATTACAATATTATACTCTTGATATTGAGCATAATCCTAACAGTTTTCATTTCATATAGCTAAGTTATATGTATGTCATATATCAACATGATATCTAGGATTGTTTGAATCATTCATACATGACTAGATAAGCATAATATGTGTTGACCTAGCATTTAGGAATTTTTCATATTCACTTTAGGTTGCATATCTCTTCATTTAAGAGTTAAGTCTTGTATGTGCTGTGGGTAGTGTACAAGCAAGAGCCTAAAATCACTATTAAAGGCATGCGGGTAGCAAGAATAGATTAGTAATCGATTAGGTGTGATGTGGTCAACCTAGGTTGTAATCCTTTTTTTGCAAATAGTAGATTTGAGGGTTCGACTGGCCTTAGGCCTGTGAGTTTTTACCCTTTTGGGGTTTTCTCATGTAAAACAAATCATTGTGTTCCCTATTTTATCATCCGCACTTAATTACAATGATTGTTTGTTAGGGGCTATTGTGATTAACTTTGACTAATCAAAAGATGGCAATTAATTTAGTTAAAACCTATTCATCCCCCCCCCCCCCCCCCCCTCCCCCTCTCTAGGTTAGTTTTAATCACTCTCAGAGTATTTTCAATTGATATCAAAGCTGGTTCCTTAACATAATTAAGAGAGCCCTTGCTCTTTTAGAGTGTCTTGCATTAGATTGCATTTTAGTAAGTGTGTCTTGTTTTTGTTTGATTGATTGCATTCATCTTATTCTCCCTTAAACACCATGAGTGGAAACACATATGAGCGAGAGGGAGCATCAAGTACAAGACCTCCACTTCTGACAGGGTTAGTTACTCATCATGGAAAGGAAAAAAGGAATCCTACTTATGCCAAATTGACGATCGAGTATGGATGGTGATAGAGGATAGTTACAGATCACTTACCAAGACTCTCGAAGATGAAACCATCGTGCCCAAGCCAAAATCGGAATGGGATACTAAAGACTTTTAATCTTCCAAATGGAACAACAAGGTCATGCATGCAATCTTGTGTGTGGTGGATAAAAACCAACACAAGCTAATCCAAATCACAAGGAATGCACATGACGCATGGACAATATTGGAGATGGCACATGAAGGAACCGATGTGGTAAAAGACTCCAAGCTACAAGTCCTTCAAACTCAATTTAAGTCCTTGAAGATGGAAGATCACGAGTGCTTCAATGACTTCTAAGTGAAGTTGATGGATATTGTTAACCAAAGTCACCAATTAGGCGATCCTTACTCAAATAAAAAGATAAACCAAAAAATCATGATGTCTCTCTTGGAGAGATTTGATGGAAAGGTTACCGCTATTGAGGAGAATAGCGAATATAAGAAGATGAAGCCAGGTGAAATAATTGGCAAGCTGTTGGCCTTTGAGTCTAGAAGAGCCCCGACTCTAACAACACCTCAAAAGAAGCAAAAGAGCATTGTATTGAAGACCTCCAAGGAAGAACGAGAGGAAGAAGATTCAGATGAAGAAATAGCTCTTATGGTGAAGAGTTTCAAGCAGTTCATGAAGTTTAAGAAGAAAGGGTTGGGGTCCAAGGGAAAATTTGTGAAGAAGAAGACTCTTTTCAAAAGGCTGGACAAAAGTGAAGAGAAGGAGTCCAAGAAGGGGATCCAATGTTATGAGTGTAGTGGGTATGCTCACATTGCCCTGAATGTGCTAATTTAAAGAAGAAGAAGAAAGGAAAGACCATGGCGGCCACTTGGAGTGACAGTGAAGACTTAGATGTTGAAGAAAAGTCTTCGGATGATGAAGACCAAGTTGCAAATTTCATTGCCTTCTCATCATCTCACATTGGCAAGGAAGTTTTGAGTGTCAAAGAAGAGGAGAATGACAAGCTAGAAGAAGAAGAATAGCACTCAAGCAATGGAAGTACCTCATCCTAGTCCAAGCTTGAATTTGATGAGGAGATGGACTACGAAAACTTCATGGAATATTTTAAGAGCTCTAGAGCAAAGAAGAAAAAGAAGATTCAAGAGTTGAAAAGGAAGAATCTTGAATTGACCTCCAAGATGACTCAATTGAGTGAGGAAGTGAAAAGAAAAAGAGAAAGGGAAGAAAACTTGAAATTGGAGCTTGTTGTGGTTAAGAAGAGTGAAGAGAGCTTAAATAAGGAGCTTGGAGAGGCAAAATATGTGATTGCCAAAATAACCTTTGGAACCGAAAATCTTGACAAGATGTTATCAAGTGGGAAGAGCCCAAGTGATAAGAGGGGCTCGGGATATAAGGAGGACGTGGAGACCACCTCTTTGAAAAAGACCACTTTTGTCAAGAGTCAAGAGGTCGAAGAAGCCAAAATTCCATAACAAACTATAAAAAGGATTGAAGTTGGAGAATCCTCAAAGCAAGCTCAAGCCAAGGGTTCAACAAGAACTCAACTACAACAAGCTAGAGCATCTCAATCAAGACCACCACATCCAAGAATCCTTCCACCTCAATCAAGGACTCCTTATGATTAACACAGAATACATGCTACCTTGGCTCAACCACAAAGGAGAGAATTTTCTTAACATCAAAGGACTACTCAAAGAAGAATGAAGCCTTAAATGCTTGCACAAGGCTAAGGTATGAACTCCTATTTCAATCCTACTTGTCATTATTGTGGTATTGAAGGCCACATAAGGCTTAATTGCTTTAAGTATATAAAATTGTGTAGAATGGAAAGCATGATTGAGAAAAATATGCTTAGAAGAGCCAAAAAGCATGCACCTAGGCAACTTAGAGCCAATGAACCAAAGGCTCATAGGATTGAAAATGTTTCTCCTATGTGGACTAGAAAAAATGAGTATTTTTGCTATGTGGCTCAAGTTGCTGTGAAAGCCAAACCCTCTAACACTTGATACCTTGATAGTGGGTGTTCTAGGCACATGACAGGAAACAAGAGTTTCTTTGAGACTCTTGCGATGGAGGATGGTGGATTTGTCACCTTTGGTGATGGTTCACGGAAAAAAGTCATAGGGAAAGGTAACATATCTATTCCCGGTTTGCCCTCCTTGCCCAATGCTCTCTATGTAGATGGCTTGCAAGCCAATCTTATTAGTTGAAAATACAGCTCAAACGTGTGTCTAAACAACCTATAGGGGGGTGAATGGGTTGTCAATCGATTATTACCAACTTTTTCGATTAGTCAAAATTAATCACAATTAACCCAAACAATCAAACAATAAAAATCAAGTAAATATAAAGAACACTTGATTTTTACGTGGAAACCCTCCAAACGGGAAAAACCACGGGACTAGCCGCTAGCCACTTGAGCCACAGAAATCCATTATATGAAAAGAAAGTTACACCCTCAAGTGATACTCGGACTCTCACTCTCGATAACCTCAGGCTATGGACACTACCACTCGCCACTCTTGGTTCAATCCCTAGTGATATCCCCCGATACACTACTCTTGGCGTGAGCACCTCCTAATCTACCCCACGGGCCTTTTACAGTGGCTCTTGGAAACAAATGCTTGCCAACCAACCTTTGGTTACAAGACTTCAATGCTTGTGCAACTTCACCCCGAAGCCACAAGACTTTGACTCAAGAAGAGTATAAAAGTCTAAGTGAATGTGAGACAATATGCTCAAATGCAATAATGTGTAAGACCACACACAAAATGTTTAACTAGATGTCATAATGCAATTTAACAACCTAGTTATCAAACAATGCCTATATGCCCATACATAAGGACTCAATTAGATGCAAAGGGATTCTAGCAACCTAATTGTCAAACAAGTCCAACCAACACAAGTTGTCACAATAAATAACAAGAGAAATAAATGTGCAATCAAGAAATGCAATCAATGAGGCATAAACAACAATGTCTAAATGCAAAACATAAAGACTTAGCTAGAAGGGCAATGTGGTCCCAAATTCTAGCTATCAATAAGAAACTCAATTAGTTGTGTAGAGATTTTCCAACAACCTAATTGTCAATTAAATCCACATGAACATTCAATAAAGCTTGACTAGATAAATAAACATTAATCTATCAACCTAATCATCAACCAATATCACAAGAATGTTCTAGGGTTAGCTATTTAGGGAAAATCAACCTAATCATGTAAGCTATCACAAACAAACCCAATCATGCAATTTAGACTCATAAATATATGCAATAAAGTGAGTCAAGGTATTTAATCAAGCAATAAATACCTAATCTAGAGTAAGAAGAGCAATAAATGATATTCAAGGAAGTTCTTGCTTACCTAGTCATGAAACAATGAAGACCCATGCTCAAATGATGTGGAATGATGAAAGAATGAGATGAGTTTTGGGTTTGGAGAGTTAATGAAGCTCAAGGAAGCTTTCTCTCTCAAGAATCTCTCTTTCTCTCTCTAGGGTTTCTCTAAATTTAGGAGAGTTGGGGAAGAAGAAGAGAAAGAGGGGTTTTTAAAAGTGGGAAAAATGGACTGACTCTAAAAGACCAAAATGTCCCGTTTTTGGTGCCAGGAGACATGAGAGGCTACATGAAGTCGCCTATGAGAGGCTACATGAAAGTAGCCTAAGAGAGGCTACATGAAGTCGCCTACCATGTCGCCTAACGTTCGGGAGAAGAAAAACATGTCTGAGGTGACATTGGAGGCGACATGCACAAGTGGCCTTGCATGTCGCCTAACACACTGGACAGCACACCAGCTCCAGAAACAAGCGACCCAAAACATGACCAAACGATATCGAAACCTTTCGTATGATATACCGTTGGAAAGGTATGGAAGTATAATTTCTAATTCAATTTATAGAATGAGTTTTTGATGTCTATAGAAAGGGTTATGGTCATTTAAGTGACCAAAGGTCAAAAACGGACAACAGCAGAGATGCTCTGTTTCAATGGTCTCTTTGGAGACTTCAAAACCAAACCAAACGGTCATAAAATATTACGAATAATATACCGTTAGAAAGGTATGCAAGTATAATTTCTACTCCAATTAAAAAAACAATATTTGGATAAACGTAGAAAGATTTATGGTCAAAAGAGTGACCAAAGGTCAGAATTGGTCAATAACAAAATTCCCACAATCATGGTATAAAACCATGTAACCAAATAACAATCCAAGAGAGCACAAATGGAGCCTCTCTATGGTCACAAATCGCGCTAAGACTAAAGCACACCAACATTCAAGAGCAGACACAAGACAAGCACACCATCGTGCGAGTGAGGACGTTTCCGAACACAAACGGAAAACGTAAAACGAAACAACTACACGTAAAGATAAACAAAGACGTGCTCGTGTGAGTTATGTAAAGGATGCACACATATACACAATAAATAACACAAATGCAAGATTAACAAGGCATGCATGAAGTGTGTGTGTGCACCTAAACTCTTCAAGAGACAAAGTCAAGTGAGTATACCTTTTGCTCTTGAAGTCATGGAGATGCTCGGAAGCTTGCCGACAAGGACCTAAGCTACCCATTACACAATCATCCCCAATGTGGTGTGGTTTGTCATGAAATAAGCCAATCACAAAATTGAGGTCCTTACATTAGTATATCGCATTTAAGTGATGAAGAGCTCTCGGTTATGTTTGGCAAAGTTGATTGCTCTATTCTTTTAAAAGGCAAGAGGTCAAGTGTCAATTGTTATTGTCTTGAATCTAGTAACATCTTTTGTAACTTGTCTAGGTGTGAGCAAGTTGAGTTGTGGCATCAAAGATTTGGCCACATGAATTATAGTAACTTGAAGGTCCTTGAGAGGCTAAATGTGGTGAGAGGCCTTCCCAAGCTTGGGAAGAGATTTGAGGGAGTTTATGGATCTTGTCAACAAGGGAAGCAAACTAAGAGTGTGCATAAAAAGGGAAAATATCTTTCCACCAAGGAGCCATTGGAACTCCTTCATATGGACCTCATGTGTCCCATGCAAACTGAGAGTTTAGGTGGTAAAAGATATATTCTTGTGGTGGTTGATGACTTCTCATTAAGAGAATTAGAAGTGATCATAGGAAAGAGTTTGAGAGTAGTAGCTTTGAGAGCTTTTGTAATGGTCTAGGTATTTCCCATGATTTCTCGGCTCCTAGAACTCCCCAACAAAATGAAGTTGTAGAAAGGAAGAATAAGGTCTTACAAGAGATGGCTCAGGTGATGTTGCTTAGCAACAAGGTTCCTAGGAATCTATGGGTCGAAGCTGTCAATACGTCTTGTTATATAGGGAAAGAGTTTTCCTTAGACCCGGAACCAAACAAACATCCTATGAGTTATGGAAGGGAAGAAAACCCAATGTTTGCTATTTCCACATCTTTGGAAGTAAGTGCTATATTCTTAATGATCTGGATCAACTTGGCAAGTTCGATGCCAAAAGTGATGAGGGTATTTTTATTCGATATTCTCTCAATAGCAAGGCCTATAGAGTTTACAACCTAAAAACTTGAAGTGTCATGTAGTCATCAAATGTTGTCATTGATGATTGTAGACCTAAGAATGTTGTCCATGAGAAAGATGTTTATGAGAATGTTGACCTTCCTTTGAAGGAGTGTGGTGAGACTTCAAGTGACGTGAAGTCAAATCATAGTGGAGAGGATGATCAACCTCTTGATAGAGATCCTCATTTTCACTCAAATGAACCCGCTCCATGGGTTATGAAAATACACAGAGTGTGTCTAATACAACCTAGAGGGGGGGTGAATAGGTTTAGTTGATTTATTACCAACTTTTCGACTTAATTAATTTTAATAGACCTACCCCATATTAGCAATCAATCAATCCAATATAAATATGCGGAAAACAAAAAAACACAAGGATTAATTTACGTGAGAAACCCCCCAACTGGGCAAAACTCACGGGCTATCCTTCTAGCCACATACGGTCCTCAAATCCACTATTTGAACGAAAGTTTACAACCTAGGTTGACCTCAAGTCACACCTACTTGGTCACTAACCCTTTCACTCTACCCAAAGGGCCTTTAATAGTGATTCTAGACCACAAGCTTGTGCACTAACCCACTTAGTCACAAAGCTTAACAATCAATGAAGAGGTTAAACAACCTATGTGAATATGTAAAAGATATTCAAGCATGCAATTAATGCTAGGCAACACTAAATGCTTATCTAAGGATTTAAAGATGTCAATGAATGCAAATCCTAGATATCAATATCTAAATGCAAATGCATGAAGATTTAGCTAGAAGGGTAAAAACGTCCTAAATGCTAGCTATCAATGAACAAAGCTCTCAACCAACAAAAAACAACTCAAACATGTTATAAATGCCAATAAACATAAAGATATGCAATAAAATCATATAAAAGAGCTAACCCTAGGCAAACAAGAACATAAAAAAATACAATGAGATTTAAGGCATGTTCAAGTTACCTAGTCAATGAGAGCAAGAAGAATCCATGATGAGATGATGCTTGTAAGATGTTAGATGCACATGGATTTGTGTTTGGTTGAGTAAAGATGAGTTCTTGGGAGTTTCTCTCTCTAAGGGAAGCTTGGCCTCTCAAAAATGGCTTCTTGAACTCCCAAAAACGAGCAAGGAAGAAGAGAGAATATATATATATGGGAGCCCTAGTCAAAACTGCGTCGTTTTGAACTTAGGGCACAGAAACCCGTCAATGCCGCTTGATGGACCGCGTCGCAGGCACGTGTCCTGACCGCAGTACACACAGCAGTGCACCATCTGGACAACAACACGGTGTAGGGCGCTGTGCATGCAGGTGCACAAGCCGCGGTATGGGCAACAGAGGCCTACTGGACAACACCGCGACTTGGATCGCTATGTGTGCAAGTGTACAGGAAGCGGTACAGGAAGCATGACCCTACTAAGGTATACCGCTCTGTATGCCGCGGTGCAAGCATGTCTTGCCAAGCGGTCTAGGCCGCGCTAAGAGAAGAAATTCTCTTTTGGGGGAAAACTCAACACACTAAGTGATGTACAAAAAGTGCAAGTGTGGAGTGTGAAAAGTGGCATACAAAGCATTATTCAATTACATGAAGATAAGAACATAATGCATGCAAGTGAGTGTGTGCAACTAGATCTCTTCAAAGAAAGTTAAACAAGTGAGATACCTTTGAAGTGCTCTTGAGAGAGATGATATCCTTGAAGCTTGATCACACCCAAGAGGCCTAATTTACCCTTACAAAGAATAATCCCCAATGTGGTTTGTCAACGAAATAAGCCAATCAAAATATGAGGAACTTACAATCTCCCCCTTTGGCTATTTCGTGACAAAACCACAACTCACAAATCATCCTCACAAAAAAAAAATAAACACTAGAGGTCATCAAAAAGATATTCTACATTACAAAAAGATACCTAGATACTAGGTCTTCAAAACTTCAAGCTCTTGTAGAATAGCCACCTTCCCTACAAAACAATGAGACTACACTTTCCAAGACAAGTGTATGTGAGGTGATCAAGAGAGATAATAAATAAAAGCAATTTGCATAATAAAAGAAAGATGCAACATGCACCATGCAAATGCTCCCCCTAAATAGGTTAACTCCCCCTCAATGGGACAATCCCCCCAAAAATGCAACCCCCTTAAATAAACCACATTACTCCCCCTTTTTGTCATGAGATAGGCAAAGGAGGAATCCCCAACCGGGTAACTTTAGCAAAGAGAGTTATTTGCAACATAAGTGCATAATCATATACAACAACTTTATGCAACTTAATTAATTGAGAGAGAATCATTGAGGGTTTATTCTTAAGAAGAAATGTGTGACTTAGTTGCTTTGAATGTAAGACATGTAACATCATAGTTCAAGCAAATGGTATTTGGCAAAGAGAACATCAAAAAGGTTCCAAAGGAATTCAAACCAATTTGCACCCTTTTGCCATAATTAAACAAGATATAACGTTTAAATTTTTGAGCACACACAAGCAACCATGTCAATCCTTAATGGTCAATCAAGACATGGATATAAAATCCTTATTAATTGAATGGATATAGAATCCTTATTGGTTGTTGTCTTGTTCAACCATTAAGAAAAGACCCAAAGCTAAATTGGATGAGACATCCTTATTTATTGCATGGACACATGGTCCTTATTGAGTTTAACTTTGTCAAGGTGCTTCCACATGTTGGAACCTAGGGTTACAGATTGCGCAGCGGAAGGTTTTAAAATTTTTTAATGCAATCATTAATCTAACCCATTTGTACAGTAATAATCAAATACAATAATAAAGTGAAGAAATTTATTTTTCATACCTACGTAGGAGGCTCCTTCACTTTGATACGAACTGCTCCTGATTTGAACCACGTGATCTTCCTCACTATCTCCCGGAACTGGTAACTGCATGTGGGTGCGTCACGATATTCAGGACCTGTATGGAGGAAAAAGAGAAGAACACACACAAATAGAAGTGCAGCACTTGTGGTCTCACCACACACTAACTTTTTCTTTTCTATTTGTGTTGTTTGCTGTTCACGAAGACTTTGCTCTTCTTTTCTTTTTGCTGTGTGCTTTGCTTATACATTCGGTTCGGTTCTTCATTTTTTTTTATTAAATATATATCTCATATATATTCAAAAATTAAACAAACCAAAATCTTATTTGATTTTTAAAACTTTTCAAAAAATATCTCATATCTGTCAAAAAGATAATTAAATATTTAATATTTGAATTCAAACATTTTAAATTCAATTTCAAATATTTAATTTAATAAAATAAAATAATCATATTATCTTATTTTATTCAAAATCAACTATCAACTAACACCCTCCATTTAGTGATTAACAACATAATTAAATAATCTTATTATTTAATTTATTTAATCACCATTATTCATTAATTAAATAATCTCATTATTCAATTAATTCCCGAATAAATACGTGTCACTTTCGTAACACAATTAATTGGACAATCCAATTAATTAACCGTGACCCTTGTTACCTAAATCGATCGGGCTAGCAAGGGGACCTAATGGACCCACAGTATTTTGAGCTCCAATAATCCTTAGAAATTATTAATTAAACTCTTAAATTAATATTTCATGATTATTAACTTCGGTGTTATTCCACTAAAAACCCGAAGCTGCACTCTCTCAACTGTAGACGTTTTTACACAAACCAATAACTCTCGGTGTCCATCGATATAGCTATTACATATGGTATAATCCTCCACAAGTAGTTCATAATTAGAGCTGGGTCATAATGTCCGTTATACCCCTCTAATCATATCTTTCCATTAAGTACCATTGATTCTCTAATGAACAATAAATCCTACATTCCTTACGGAATTAGGAGAGCGCTCATATTGTTCAAGCCCCGAATCAACCCTTAAGGGAACTACCATCTACTTCTCACAAGAAGGAGTGGATTCCACTATTGTGTACAAACCTTCCCAGCCACAAGCCAAACCGCTATCCCAACATACGGAGTATATTGATCGGGAATGCAACTCCGACCTCACCCATGGTATATCAAAGACCACGATCTAACCTGAAGGAGTCGATAAGACACTCAGGATTAAGATCACCCACATATAGCCATCATTAGTTGATATATGAATCTCATCGTTAAACGGATCTTAGTGAGAGATTCATATAGATCATGGCCCAGTCCTATATGATCACATCATACAAGGTGCCTCCATTATCATATCTACATATGAATGATCCAGGATAGGATCACCGTACACTACGAAATGGACCGCAGCTGTAGATTAACCACAAATAAAGTACCCAGCTTTATTTGCTATCTACGGACTCTTTAGATTGCTCGTTTCAAACTGAATCCATCTATATATGACACTCATATACTCAGTTCGAAATTACATCCGGCAATCTTGGATGTTAAGTGCACATGTTATATAAAGTATGACACAAAATGAATGAATATACTACTTCTTTTATTTATGTTCAAATTCTATTTACATATTACAAGCTTTAGGGCAAAAACCCCAACAATCTCCCACTTGCACTAAAGCATGTGAGTCATGTCTCGTAACCCTAGACCTTCTAGGTGACCTTCAAACACTTTAGCCGGTAAGGTCTTCATAAATGGATCAGCATCATTGTCTTGTGAGGCTATCTTGGTGACGATCACATCTCCTCTCTGCACTATCTCTCTAATGAGATGATACTTTCTCTCTATATGCTTCCCTCTCTTGTGGCTTCTTGGTTCTTTGGAATTAGCCACAGCACCACTGTTATCACAATAAAGTGTGATGGGCTTATCCAGATCTGGAACAACTTCCAGATCATTCAAGAACTTACGGAGCTAAACAGCCTCTTTAGCAGCTTCACAAGCGGCTACATATTCGGCTTCCATGGTGGAGTCAGCAATGCAAGATTGCTTTATACTTCTCCACACAATGGCTCCAACACCTAGGGTGAATACTGATCCAGACGTGGATTTTCTAGAATCCCTGTCTGACTGAAAATCAGAATCTGTGTATCCTAACGGGATCAAATCCTGTCCGGAATACACTAGCATATAGTTTCTCGTTCTCTGAAGATACTTGAGAATAGTCTTGACTGCAACCCAATGATCTAATCCTGGGTTGGACTGGTACCTGCTGACTACTCCCACTGCATAGCAGATGTCCGGTCTCGTGCATAACATAGCATACATGAGACTACCTACTGCTGATGCATATGGCACACGTCTCATATCCTCAACTTCTTGAGGTGTCTTAGGACACTATTCCTTAGACAAGTGAACCCCATGTCTAGAAGGTAAATTACCTTTCTTGGAGTTCTGCATCAAAAATCGCATAAGAATCTTGTCGATATATGATGCCTGAGACAATGCTATGAGTTTGTTCTTACGATCCCTTATAAGTTGGATCCCTAGAACATAACTCGCCTCTCCCAAATCTTTCATTTGGAATGGGCTAGCCAGCCAGCCCTTTACATCAGACAACACTCTTACATCATTCCCAATGAGTAGGATGTCATCTACGTATAGGACCAAGAAAACTACTTTCTTGTCAATGATGCGCTTGTAGACACAAGGCTCATCAACGTTCTGCTCAAAGCCATATGTTTTGATCACATCATCAAACCTGATGTTCCAAGATCTAGATGCTTGCTTAAGTCCATAGATGGACCTTTGCAACTTGCAAACCTTTTACTCTTGATCTGGAGACACGAATCCCTCTGGTTGCATCATATAGATGCTCTCGTCAAGATTGCCATTCAAGAATGCAGTCTTGACGTCCATTTGCCAAATTTCATAATCAAAATAGGCAGCAATGGATAAGAGAATCCTAATAGACTTAAACATGGCTACTGGCGAGAAGGTCTCTTCATAATCGACCCCCTCTTTCTGGGTATAACCCTTGGCCACTAGCCTTGCCTTGAAGATCTCTACCTTCCCGTCTACTCCTCTCTTCCTCTTGTAGATCCACTTACATCCTATGGGTTTTACCCCATTCGATAAGTCTACAAGTTCCCAGACTGAGTTAGAGTACATTGACTCCATCTCGAGATTCATGGCTTTAAGCCATTCCTCTTTATCAGGATCTTCCATTGCATTCTTAAATGTCAATGGATCATCCACACTATCAGCAGAGACAAGATCTTGTCCCTCACTTACACCCAAATAGCGTTCAGGCTGTCTCACAACCCTCTCACTTCGTCTAAGTGGTAGTGTATCCTGATTAGGAATTATCTGACTTTCAGATGTTAATGGATTAACAACTCTAGTTGACTGAGTACTGGTCTCACCAGGCTCCAACTCATTTAATACAATTTTAGAACGAGGTTTATGATCACTTATATAGTTATCCTCAAGAAACGTTGCATTTGTCGATACAAATACTTTGTTATCTTCAGGACTATAGAAGTATCCACCTCTGGTCTCCTTGGAGTATCCTACAAACAAGCAGACCACAGACTTGGGATCTAGCTTTCCAGTTATGTTCTTCAGCACGTGTGCTGGACACCCCCATATGCGAAAATGTAGTAAACTAGCTTTACGACCATTCCATAACTCTAGAGGAGTTTTAGGAACATATTTGGATGGCACTACATTCAAAATGTATGCCGTTGTTTGTAACGTATATCCCCAGAAGGAATTTGGTAATGATGAGAAACTAATCATAGATCTCACCATTTCCATCAGGGTTCTATTTCTCCTCTCCGCTACACCATTTTGCTGAGGTGTACCAGGAGCTGTGAGTTGGGAAACTATCCCATGCTCGACCATGAAGTCTTCAAACTCTTGGTCAAGGTACTCACCTCCACGATCTGATCGTAGTGACTTGATAGTCCTACCTAATTGATTCTCAACTTCAGCTCGAAATTCTTTGAACTTTTCAAATGTTTCCGACTTTCGTTGCATTAGGTAGACATATCCGTATCTTGAGTAGTCATCTATAAAGGTGACATAATACTCATAACCACCCCTTGCTTTAACATTCATTGGTCCACAAACGTCTGAATGTATTAGCTCTAGTGGTTGTTTAGCTCTAAGCCCTTTTCCAGTAAAAGGTCTCTTAGTCATCTTACCTTCCAGACAAGATTCACAGACAGGTAAGGTGCCAACCTTTAAATCATTTAAAGATCCGCTTTTTACTAGTCTGTTTATCCGGTCAAGGTTAATATGTCCAAGCCTTAGATGCCAAAGATACGTGTCATTATCTGGAGAAATCTTATGTCGTTTAGTTTTAGGTTTTTCAACCTTAAACATTTCGGTGTTAAGCAGTGTAGTATGTATTAACGGTCTTAACACATACAAATTGTTTTCATTAATTCCTGAACAAATATTCAGACCATTCTTTCTAATAATAACAAACTTATTATTAAAAGAAACAGAATACAATTTTTCTAACAACTTAGAAACGGAAATTAAATTCCGTGTAAATCCAGGAATATAAAAAACATTGTTCAATAATAAAAAACTATTATTATTACAAAATTGCAATCTTATTGCTCCCACTGCTTTGGCCGACACGACATCCCCCGACCCCACACGCATGGAGAAGGCTCCCTCCTCTAGCTGTGTCCAAGAATCAGTCCACTGCAAAGAAGAAAAAACATGGTTAGTGGCCCCCGAATCAACAATCCAAGGTGAAGAATCATCTTCCACTAAACAAGATTCAAGAACAAGTAAATCATATTTACCTTTCTTCTTCTTCTTGGCTACCTCCTCCAGGTACTGAGGACAGTTCCTCTTCCAGTGCCCAACCTTGTTACAATGGAAACATTTTCCTTTGTCTTGGTCGGTGGAGGTGCCCTTCTTTTTGCTTTGGACCTTCTTGGGTTTCGGCTTACCCTTCGCCTTTCCAGCAGACCTCTTCCTCTTCTTATTATTGAAGGAAGATGGTTCGGCAACATTTGCCTCACCGGTCTTACTTTTGCTGTCCTTGGTCATGGACTCAAAAGTAGCGAGCTCATTGAGCAACTGTGTGAGACTAAACCTTAACTTGTTCATCCCGTACTTGTTCTTAAACTGATCGAAACTCTTCGGAAGAGTCGTCAGTATGATGCTCACTTGACTGGGTTCATCAATGGCCCCGCCATTGACTTCTACCGTGTTGAAGTAGGACATCATGCTCAGGACATGTTCCCGAACTGATGTACCTTCCTTCATGCGAGCGAGCATAGCGGAACGAACAGCTTCGTGTCGCTTTTGCTCGGAGGGCTTCCCGAACATAGCTTGCAATGACTCCATAATTTCGAATGCTGTAGTCATTGCTTCGTGCTTTGTGATAAGCACGTCTATCATAGAAGCTAACAGATATGTTCTGGCCTTCTCATCAGATGAGACCCATCGCTGGTATGCCTCACGAACAGTTCGTGTGGCATTGGCAGTAGGCACCGGAGGACATTCCTCCGTAAGCACAAACTTGAGGTCTTTGGTGACCAGTATTGCATTAATGTTAAGTTTCCATTTTGTGTAGTTATCACTAGTTAATTTATCGTTTGCAAGTATTTGTAATAGTGCAGATGACATGGCTGAAAAAACATAAATTAAAGATTCATTCAGTCATACATTCTAAACATGTGCTAATGTTCGGCATAAAATTAAACATGATGCATGAAAATGTTTAATGAACAAGAACAACCCTAAAAACAATGTTTCTATGCCACGACAATCCAACATACCACAAGCAAGTGCCGCCTTAGGGTCGGTCAAATTCTTGCATGTTTGATCGAGACCTTCTCAGTCAAAAGATATACCAGAATAACTCTTATGCCAATATCATTCAACCATCGTTTATTAGGTCAGGTTTTTAATTAACCAATTTAATTAAAACCTTGTGAGTGTAACCCATCATTTCAGATCTCAAGAGCTTAACTCGAGAATTGCCGCCTTAGGGTCGGTCAATCCCGAAATCCCCTTCGAAATCCTATCTGTTAGGAAGTCAACCTTGGTATTGATTCTTATGGAAGCCCTCCTTAGGGAGGACGAAAACAAAGCCGTCACGAGGCCCCACTCGAATCTCACGGTGTTGAACTAATGATGGAGACCGCGGGATATAATGTCATATATCCCTCTCCCACTCACTATTTTATATTAAGGGTTTTCTATTAATATTAATGCACCTAGATTAAACTAGATTAAACGGCTAATTTTAATCTAAGCGTCAAGTGCATTAATCACAAATTATTAGAATCCTATTCCAATAACTAATAAACTAAATTGATTTTTAACACTTAACAAATTTAGTTCATTAGTGATAATTCAAATCTATGTAAACAGTTTACTAAGACTAGAATTATTATTAAATGTGTATTAACCAAGTTTTAACTATTAAAACTAAACACATTATTAGGTCCAATTATTATTAGGAGCTTAATCAAATTAATCCTAATATATATATATAAAGGACCCTACTAATCTAAGTACTTAAACTCTTTAATAAAAAGATTAGTAATTAATGAGATTTACCAAGTTTTTACTCCTAAAAACTAATCCCATTAAAAATAGCCAATTATGTGAATAACCCATTTTAATCAAATTAAAAAAAATAAACACATAATATAGATGGCTATAAAGCATGTATGATATATCAACATATATATATATATATATATATATATGTAGGCACAACTAATTTAAATGACATGTATATGCATGGCAATGCTTAATCATCAAATAATTAAAACATACATGAGTTGACCGAGTGTTGTGGATTATTTAACCTAAAAATTGGAATCTAATTACAAAAAAATATTCCCAAGGTATCCCTTGGTCTTCTTGTAATTTCCAAGACTTCCAATCTGTTGGATCCTTGGGTTACAGATTGCGCAGCGGAAGGTTTTAAAATTTTTTAATGCAATCATTAATCTAACCCATTTGTACAGTAATAATCAAATACAATAATAAAGTGAAGAAATTTATTTTTCATACATACGTAGGAGGCTCCTTCACTTTGATACGAACTGCTCCTGATTTGAACCACGTGATCTTCCTCGCTATCTCCCGGAACTGGTAACTGCGTGTGGGCGCGTCACGATATTCAGGACCTGTATGGAGGAAAAAGAGAAGAACACACACAAATAGAAGTGCAGCACTTGTGGTCTCACCACACACTAACTTTTTCTTTTCTATTTGTGTTGTTTGCTGTTCACGAAGACTTTGCTCTTCTTTTCTTTTTGCTGTGTGTTTTGCTTATACATTCGGTTCGGTTCTTCATTTTTTTTTTATTAAATATATATCTCATATATATTCAAAAATTAAACAAACCAAAATCTTATTTGATTTTTAAAACTTTTCAAAAAATATCTCATATCTGTCAAAAAGATAATTAAATATTTAATATTTGAATTCAAACATTTTAAATTCAATTTCAAATATTTAATTTAATAAAATAAAATAATCATATTATCTTATTTTATTCAAAATCAAATATCAACTAACACCCTCCATTTAGTGATTAACAACATAATTAAATAATCTTATTATTTAATTTATTTAATCTCCATTATTCATTAATTAAATAATCTCATTATTCAATTAATTCCCGAATAAATACGTGTCACTTTCGTAACACAATTAATTGGACAATCCAATTAATTAACCGTGACCCTTGTTACCTAAATCGATCGGGCTAGCAAGGGGACCTAATGGACCCACAGTATTTTGAGCTCCAATAATCCTTAGAAATTATTAATTAAACTCTTAAATTAATATTTCATGATTATTAACTTCGGTGTTATTCCACTAAAAACCCGAAGCTGCACTCCCTCAACTGTAGACGTTTTTACACAAACCAATAACTCTCGGTGTCCATCGATATAGCTATTACATATGGTATAATCCTCCACAAGTAGTTCATAATTAGAGCTGGGTCATAATGTCCGTTATACCCCTCTAATCATATCTTTCCATTAAGTACCATTGATTCTCTAATGAACAATAAATCCTACATTCCTTACGGAATTAGGAGAGCGCTCATATTGTTCAAGCCCCGAATCAACCCTTAAGGGAACTACCATCTAGTTCTCACAAGAAGGAGTGGATTCCACTATTGTGTACAAACCTTCCCAGCCACAAGCCAAACCGCTATCCCAACATACGGAGTATATTGATCGAGAATGCAACTCCGACCTCACCCATGGTATATCAAAGACCACGATCTAACCTGAAGGAGTCGATAAGACACTCAGGATTAAGATCACCCACATATAGCCATCATTAGTTGATATATATATGAATCTCATCGTTAAACGGATCTTAGTGAGAGATTCATATAGATCATGGCCCAGTCCTATATGATCACATCATGCAAGGTGCCTCCATTATCATATCTACATATGAATGATCCAGGATAGGATCACCGTACACTACGAAATGGACCGCAGCTGTAGATTAACCACAAATAAAGTACCCAGCTTTATTTGCTATCTACGGACTCTTTAGATTGCTCGTTTCAAACTGAATCCATCTATATATGACACTCATATACTCAGTTCGAAATTACATCCGGCAATCTTGGATGTTAAGTGCACATGTTATATAAAGTATGACACAAAATGAATGAATATACTACTTCTTTTATTTATGTTCAAACTCTATTTACATATTACAAGCTTTAGGGCAAAAACCCCAACACCACACACATTTGCACACACAATTAATGCATAATATTTTAGTATCCCAAAATCAAGTCACATGTCATGGAGATAAACTTTAGGTCATTCAAATGTACTTCCCAATCAATTCTCCTAATCCAAAAATTCATGTTTGAACATAGAGGTGATATGGATTACAAACCAAGCAAGGCACACTTATTAAATAAAAAAGCCATAGGAATATATATAAGCACAACCAAAAATACTCAAGCAATTAATAAAAAAACATAAAGTTGATCAAGTTTTTGCTTATTTCAACATGCAAGGTTGCTCTCTTTGCTTGAGCTCCCTATAAGGGGTCAATTACCAAAACACATCAAGGCATATGAGAAATCCCAATAGACCTACTAAGTGACTTGAACCTAGTTGAGTCTAAGGGCTTTGTAAATAAATCCGCTAGTTGATCATTAGTGCCCACATGCTCAAGTGCAATACATTTGTTTTTAACTAGTTCTCTAATGAAATGATGCCTAATGTCTATATGCTTTGTCCTAGAGTGCTGAACCGGATTCTTTGAAATGTTAATTGCACTCATGTTATCACAATAAAGGGTTAGAATACCTTGATCAAAGCCATAATCCACAAGCATTTGCTTCATCCAAAGGAGTTGTGTGCAAGCACTCCCGGCGGCTATGTATTCCGCTTCAGCTATGGATAGAGAGATGGAATTTTGCTTCTTGCAAAACCATGAGACCAAGTTGTTGCCTAGGAAGAAGCAACCGCCCGATGTACTCTTCCTATCATCATAATTTCCTACCCAATCTGCATCACTAAAGCCAACTAAGCTAGCATTAGTGTCAAAGGAGTACCATATCCCATAGTTGGATGTCCCATTCACATATCGAATGATTCTCTTCACAGAGAAGAGATGGGATTCATTGGGATCCGCTTGGTACCTAGCACACACACCCACACTAAAGGCTATATCGGGCTTACTTGCGGTCAAGTAAAGCAAGCTACCAATCATGCCACGATAAAGACTTTGTTCCACACTCTTGCCACTAGCATCCTTGCTTAGTTTCAAGGCGGTACTCATGGGTGTGTCACAATGTTTGGCATTCTCAAGGCCAAACTTCTTCACTAGGTTCTTAGCACACTTAGCTTGGGATATGAAAATCCCATCATGCATTTGCTTGATTTGCAAACCTAGGAAGTAATTGAGCTCCCCAACAAGACTCATCTCAAACTCATGAGACATGACATCAACAAATTGTTGGACTTTGGACATAAATTTGAGCTATGAAAAGCTCATCTCTGTTCCTCTTGATGAATAAAGTTTTGTCAACACTACCCCTAGTGTAGTCGTTGTCAACAAGAAATTGAGTGAGGCGCTCATACCAAGCCCTAGGTGCTTGTTTTAACCCATATAAAGCCTTTTTGAGGCGACAGACATGATTGGGGTGGTGTGGATCCACAAACCCCTTGGGTTGCTCAACAAACACTTCCTCATGCAAGAAACCATTGAGGAAGGCACTCTTAACATCCATTTGATGCAATTTGAATTTGTGCACACAAGATATGGATAAAAGAAGCCTTATGGACTCAAGATGGGAAACCGGAGCAAAAGTCTCCTCAAAGTCAATAGCCTCAATCTGAGAGTATCCTTGTGCTACAAGTCTAGCCTTGTTGCGCACAATGTTGCCATTCTCATCCGACTTATTCCTATATACCCATTTGGTGCCTATGACATTAGTATCCTTGGGTCTAGGAACAAGAGTCCAAACCTCATTTCTTTCAAATTGGTTTAGATCTTCTTGCATGGCAAGAACCCAAAACTCATCATTTAAGGCTTCATCAACCTTTTTGGGTTCAATTTGAGAGGTGTAACAAGTATAGCTAATTTGATTAGCTATTTGACGCCTAGTCCTTACACCCTCATTCATATCTCCAAGAATGTCATTCTTGTTGTGGAGATGTCTAACCCATGGAGCGGGTTCTTTAGAGTCCAATGATGGATCTTTATCAAGAGGTTGAATGACCTTTTCATCAAGACTTGACTTCACATCAATTGAAGTATCACCATTCTTCTCCAAGGAAGAATCATCAAGCACAATGACCTCCTCATCATGGTCTCTAGTCTTAGGCCTACAATTATCTATGACAACATTAAATGATTCCATGACACTCCGAGTTTTTAAATTGAAAACTCTATAGGCCTTACTATTAAGGGCATAGCTAATGAAAATCCCCTCATCACTCTTGGCATCAAACTTGCCAAGTTGATCTCGGTCATTTAAAATGTAGCATTTGCTCCCAAATGAGTGGAAGTAGCTAACATTTGGCTTCCTACCCTTCCATAATTCATAGGAGGTTTGCCTAGTCCCGGGCCTTAGGAAGACTCTATTTCCTATGTAGCAAGCCGTATTGACGGCCTCAGCCCAAAGGTTCCTAGGGACATTGTTGCTAAGCAACATCACACGGGCCATCTCTTGAAGGACCATATTCTTCCTCTCAACAACCCCATTTTGTTGAGGAGTTCTAGGAGCCGAAAACTCATGGGAAATGCCTAAGCTATTGCAATAGCTTTCAAAACAAGCATTTTCAAATTCCCTCCCATGGTCACTCCTTATCCTTTTAATGCTTTTAATGTATGAGTTCTTTTCATTTTGAATTTTAGTGCAAAGCATTTTAAAATTTTCAAATGTTTTAGATTTTTCTCTAAGAAAATATGTCCATGTAAATCTAGAAAAATCATCAACACAAACAAAAATGTATCTCTTTCCACCGAGACTCTCGGTTTGTATGGGACCCATAAGGTCCATATGTAGAAGCTCTAATGGCTCCTTGGTGGCGAGATACTTGCCTTTCTTGTGCATACTTTTGGTTTGTTTCCCTTGTTGACAAGGTCCACAAACGCCATCGACTTTCTTCCCAAGCTTAGGGAGGCCACGCACAACCTTGAACTTATCTAAGATCCTCAAATCTCGATAGTTCATGTGGCCAAGTCTTTGATGCCATAACTCAACTTCCTCACATTTGGACATATTGCAAGAGATAGCACTAGCTTCAAGACAATAGCAATTGTCACTAGTCTTTGATGTCCGCTAACGATTGATCACGGAAGGAATCACACCTCAATTCATGGTACCCGGTACCCTGTACAATTGCAGAATCCAC
This sequence comes from Dipteronia sinensis, assembly GCA_033220585.1. Lineage (NCBI taxonomy): Eukaryota > Viridiplantae > Streptophyta > Magnoliopsida > Sapindales > Sapindaceae > Dipteronia > Dipteronia sinensis. Next base: position 31,697,092 of record CM065641.1, on the reverse strand, counting down.
CAAACCAATTACCCTGATACCAGCCTTCGATAGACTCGAGCCACCACTCCCGGCTCCAGACCGACCCACGAACTTCCAATCGCGGTGGGCCAGATCCGCATTCGATATCCCACCTAGAAAGCCTCCCCCCCTAACCAGGCCGGTAGTGGAGGAGAGGCATCCGCAGACAGCCTTTGGTTGTAGCACCAGTCCAATAAGAAGTGCTCGAGGAAATCCACCTTGAGGTGAGGACCAGGATAAAGAGTCCATGGCATCGGAGGGATCGGGGAATGAAGATTCAGAGATTGATTCCAAGAATGCAAGATCCAAGCGCCTCCACTACCAAGTGGCCAAGATGGCCAAGGAGATTCATGAGTTGAAGAAAGGTAAGCACCGAGATAGCCGGAAGGATCCCCTAAGCGAGATGAACGCACCATTCACGAGGAGGATCAAGAAGGCTGAGTTGCCTTCAAAATTCAAGATGCGAGTTGAAAAGTTCTATAGGATGGAGGATCCATTGAGTCACCTCAAACATTTTGTGCACCAGATGGAGGTTCAAAATGCTACGCAGTCCGCCATATGCAGGATGTTCCCAACAACCTTGGCCGATTACGCAAATATGTGGTTCAGGAAGTCACCTCTAGGTAATGTCGATTATTTTACACATTTAACAACATATTTCTATGCTTAATTCCAGGGAATTAAAACTCACCCCAAGGATCCCATCCTACTCCAGTACTTCATCCAGGAGTTGGGAGAATCATTGAGGTCCTATGTAGAGAAGTCCTATAAAAAAGTTGTCCAGATGGGGGTCTTTGTAGAGAAGGAAACCCTGGCCAACTTTAGAAGAAACCTGTGGGCCGATAGATTGTTCTGATCCTTTGCAAAGCACCCACCTGAGACATACCAGAAGGCCTATGCTAGAGCCCTAAAGCTGGTGGAAATCGACTAGCAGCTTAGAGTCAAGATGGAGCATGATGACTTCAGATCTGCCAAACGCCCGAAAAAAGAGGCACCTAAACCTGGGTAGGTTCAGAAGGTTCTGAATCAACCTCTCAACCGATCTACGTATGGCCGCCACCCTTCTTGCCACAACATGAGTGGTACCTAACGAGAAGGACTTTTCCTAGAGTGATGCCTCCACCAAGGGAAGTAGCGCAGATAGTTAGGGAAGAGGAAGGATACATTCATTACACCCTTTCTCTATGCTTCCCGAGACACCATATACCTCGCCATCCGAGATAAAGGGTTGCTCAGGAAGCCCAATCCTATGAAGGTACCAGCTAATCAACGAAATCACTACAGGTACTATGACTTCCATGAGGATTTAGGACACAACACGTCAGAGTGTTATAGCCTTCGCAACCTGATCAAAAGACTGGTGGTATGATGAGTTTAAGGATTATAATTTTTTGGGTTGTAAATATTAAATTTTCTGCTGTCAATTTGTTCTTTGTAAATCAATTTTTTTGTTATAATATATTAATGTAATATTGTATGAAGAAGATGATTCAAGACTATTGAAAAAGATGTAGAAGCCGGGCATGTATCGAACGTGCAAACAACATCCGTAAGCCTTCGTGCAAGCAGCAACTGCACATGCGCTAAAGGCATAAGCGGCAGCAGCTGCGTGCACATGGCGCATGCGGCAGCAGCTACACGTGCTTCGAGCAACCAACGGTTACTGCGTGCACTTGGTGCAACATACAGGTGATGCGCACATTATGTGTGGAGGATGGCAGCCGCACACGTTTTGCACAAGGACTGCTGTGCTGGTTTGCGCAAAGGCTTGCAGCCGCACGCTGTATGCGGAAGGCTACGGACAGCCCCTTTGTGTAGATAATGGCTATGTGCAAAAGCACAAAGGTTGAGTGTTTGCGACGCTAGGGTTGCATATTCGGAAGCACGCATAGGTCGATAATTGTTTTTTGACACTTTGGGCCTCCAATAAGTGTCATGGTAACACTTGGGCCTTAGGTTTAGATTCATGAGATGGATCAGCTGAACAAAAAAATAATTTAGTCAAGTTGGACTTGGTTGAAAGCCCAAAAGATGCAAAAGATGGACTTGAAAAATATAGGTATTACAAGAAGACCAAGGAATGCCTTGGATCAAATTTTGTAATTATAATATTTATTTTTTAAGTTAGATAGCTCATCGTACTCGGTCAACTCATGTATGTATTATTTATGAGATGATTAAAGCACTGTCATGCATAGATATTCCATATAGATTAGAAGTGCCTACACTTGCATTATAATATATCATACTATCATCAATTACTAATCTTTCATTAAAGAATTTTGTTAATAGCCAAAATTGGCTAAGGACCAAAGGAAAATTTTCCACCTCCTAAACCTGGTTCCATACCCATGAGTTTCATCGGGAGATCTCAATATCCAGAGCCAAGCTACGATACCACCCCAGGCACAAGGGCGGGCTCCAGAAACACCCGGGATAGAGCCCAGACCCGAGAGCTTCCACCAAGAGACCTCTCTATCAAGGGCCGAACTGTGATACAACCCCAGGAACAAGGGCGAGCTCCCTAAACATCCAGGATAGAGCTCGGAATGAGCAGATTTAGCCCGCATCACCAAAACTAGAAGCTCCCCGACGTCAAGGTCATCTCGCAAATGCTTAAGAAACTCGTCTGTACCTCGATTGACACAGAAGAATGTCCCTAGAAGGCCACGAGGTAAGTCGAAGCCACACATAGCTTCAAAAAGGTCAGTCGAGGCCACACCTAGCTTCGAAAAAGTAAAGGGAAGCCAGATCTGGCTCCAAGCTGGATGAAACTTCTCGAACATCAAAGTCGAAATACTGATCAACCTCCCTGATTAATGTACCACACCATATCGTCATATCCCACGACCTCTCTAAGGATCATACCTGGAAACGTTACCTACATGCAGAACAAGTAATAAAATCCAAAAAAAGAAACAAACTGATCTCCACCACGATACTCTCAATTCGGGCGTCAATCCAAAAGTCAATGATATTAACGCAAGAAATCCCGCCCGATAAGGAAGAGACTGAGACAATCACTGAGACAATCAAGGGAGAATCAGTCTGTTGACCTACAAACCATGTATAAATGGAAAACAAAAGAAAGGAAAAGAGGAGACTACTATTCGACAGGCATATGACTAACAATCGACCATTTCCCAGAGAGATTTGAGAGAAAAGAGAGAAGAATCTTTGTATTCGTATACCATGCATGTTAAATAAAAACATTCTTGCTTACTTGTCACTTTTATAAATCATTGTTACATATATAAAGAATTTTGGCCACTACCTACGTGGTAGTGGTGTCGAGGGCGTTAACTGAGATTTCTCATCCCGAGTAAAATTTCCGTTAACACTTTCTGGCGCCGTCTGTGGGAACATTCCTACACCCAATTAACCAATCGTTTGCATCTATATTTTCATTTTTTTATTGGAACTATGAGGCTCCGCTCCTCCCAAGGTCAACACATAGTCCCGGAGTAATCTCTGGCGAGGCCAACCCGAAAAGCCCCAGGAAAGGGGTGAAAGTCTGGATATAGTAGTCAAGCACCGATCCAGACAACCAATACGCGGGCTACTAGCCACCCCATAGTGAGCCAGGCAGTACTCGACCAACAAGCGGCGGCCTTCGTAGAATCCATCCGCGTCCGCCTCCTCGTTGAAGGCATCACAATCCAGCCAACCAACCTGAATGATCAGAGAGAGGCGAGCAGGCTCGGAGCTAGACCACCTGCTTTTGATCGCCTAGGCCCTCCTCCTCCAGAGCCGGCTCGAGATAGATCAGGGCCCCAACGTTCGATCCGGGATAGGCTGGGACCCATGCCCCCAACTCTAAAAGACTTTCATAATATCAACCCCAGCTAGTTAAGTCTGCCGCGATTTTTTTACCCGGAAGCTGCGAGGGCTATCTCGTCCAACTATATCTAGGAGAACTACCCGGGCCCTAGAGGAGGAAAGTAGACAAACTCCCCGAGTGAATCATGTCCAGGAGGAGGACCGGATAGAAATTGCCAGTTCATCAGAAAGATTCGATAGTGAGGAATCCGAGGTTAACTCGAAGAGACCTGGGAACAAGCGACTGAGGGATCAGCTGGCAAAGCTACAAAAAGAGGTCCAGCAGATAAGGAAGGGAAAAAGTAAGGAGGACAAAAAGAATCCCCTGAGCGAGATAAACGCTCCCTTCACTAGGAGGATCCGGGAAGCAGAGCTTCCTCCAAAATTCAAAATGCCAGCAGATAAGTTCTCTGGAACGGAAGATCCTCTAAGCCATCTAGAGAGCTTCGTTCAATTAAAACCACATCTTTCAAATTACCTTCCCTGATCAGTTTCTCGATGTAATCCCTTCACAGGTAACACTTTGAAGTCTCATGACCATTATCTTGGTGGAAACGATAGTACTTGAAAGCATCTCTTATAGCAAAGTTTGATTGCTTCAGGGGCTTCTTATATAGGTTCTTGTCTTCTATTACGTTTAGGACTTCCTATTGTTTCTTGGCCAAGGGAGTGTAATTGGTTTATTCCCTTTTGGTCATCATCCTTGCGACCTTCTTTGCCTTTGCCTAGATTATTGTTCTTCTAGTCCCACTTCTGGTTTCCCTTCGAACCATTATCTTTAGGCTTTTGGCCCGCTTCCAGTCGGCCACCATGTATGAACTCTCCACCGTGAAATATCTGTTCTTCTTCTGCCATCGCGTATCCCACTACATCATTAACCAAGTGTGCGTAAGTGGTCGGCCTTTCTGCCTTAAGCTGAGTGACAGTTGGCTATACTGCAAACTGTTGACAAAGGCTGAGACCGCTACATCATCGTTGGGATCATGTACCTCTAATACTTCCTGGGAGAATCTAGTGAGGTAGTCCTTCAATTTCTTATCCTTCCTCTGCAACAAAGTTGAGAGGACTGATATTGACTTTCTTTCTCTGAATGTTTCCCATAATATGCCTAGTGAAGGCTTGTATCAGTTCTTTAAAGTTCTTGATCGAGGCACTGGTAAGGCGGCCAAACCATCTAGACCCTTGATCTCCTAACGTCTATGGGAACATCCTGTACATAAGTGCGACATCATAATCATATTGCGCCATCGCACTTTGGTACCTTCTGACATGTTCTTGTGGGTAGGTGTTGGCCTTAAACTGCTCCACATGTGGCATTCTAAACTTTTTAGAGAATCGAACTTGTCCGATTGTATTAGAGAATGGACTACCTGAGTCGCCGATCAATAAATTGCCACGGCTCTGCCTTCGCTCTAGCGGCTTCTATCCTCTTTAACAGGACCTCTCACTCACTTCTAGCTCCTCGTGTTCATTGAACTTTTGATTGATGGTGAGCCTATAGGGTTCCTTGGTACCCGTCTCGTAGCTTAGGCGAGGTGAAGGTTATATTTAACCACGAGGCTGGTTTCCTGACATCTTCTGGGTGAGGTCTCTTCATAGGCCGAGGTTGATCAAGACTAATTTATGTGACAGTCATACCTGTCTTCTCGAGTGTATTCTGGTCTTTCTCCACCGTATCTTCATGTATCTCCTTGAAGGTTGGGCTCCTTATACCCCTTTGCATCTCTACTACCTTGTCCCTTGTGCCCCATGTGGTTCTGGTCATCTTGGAGATCATCTATCCTCTAGGAATGTTCCCTCCTTCCATGATGATCCGATTTATCTCTGCCAGTTTTACGGGGCGCACCTGGGGTCATGCCCACTATCTCGGAACACACCTTGGGGTCATTGGCCACCACAGGTGTAGAAAGTTGATACATCAAGGTCAAATTGGCGGTTGCCTATTATGTTGATTCCCTACCTAGCAACGTCTTCAATGACTCTCTGTAGGGACTCTTGGACCTATAAGAATGCGTCTAGGGAAAATCATAGGGGATTGTCCGTGGAGGTTATTGCGGTTTGACCAGTTGAGGTTGGAGTTACAAATGGTAAATCTCCTATGACGACGCTGGAGTTTATTAGGCCAGAGTTGTTAACACCGCTCAGGGTGCTAACATCATGCGGGGATTGACTTCCGTCTCCATTATTTGCCATTTTACTGTTTCACAAGTTCATTAGCAAAGATTTTCACCCCCTCATTCTAGTGCCAATTGTTGATAGTGATTTTTGAGACTACATAAAATCGATCAATCGTCCAACAAACTATCACGAATTGTTAATAATGTTATGGAAAGAATGGAAAAAACAGAGCATGCAAACACACAGTTTTACGTGGTAAAACCCCAAGTTGGGGAAACGTCCACAGTTGCCGGTGACAGAGAGAAAGATAATTCACTATGTACGAAATAATTACACACTCTAGTTCTCCCTCTTGCGAACTATAGTACACGAATCTTTTAAATGATTTTTTTGGGTCTATTTATACATGTATAGAACCCTAATTCTTGATACACAAGAAAGGAAAGTTAGTGACATTTAATGAAACTCTAACTTGTCAGAGTGGTGATTATCTTTTTTCTTGTTATGTGTCTCTTGCGTGTTATACGTATTGGATCTCTTACCTAATCTGGGTTCTGATATCTTTAAGAAAGTTTATTTCCTTATCAGAGTGTGCTTCGAGACACTTTGTTTGAGTATGAATCTTTCTCTGCGTATTAGAATCGAGGTTTCATTGAATTCAACAGTGTCCATGTGTCGCTCAACCGACCAGCTATAAGACCCAACCAAACCTCACTTTCCCTAGCCGGTTAATTGACCCCGACCGGATGTCTTGACCCTGACCAAATGTCTTGACCTGACCATATTACCTTCACCTGATCGATCTAATTACCTTAATTAAGTTATTTCTACCCGATCATCTAGGCAACCCCGACCAGGTCTCATGAAGTCATATTTTGTCAACTTAGGTTGGTTTAGTCTAGTTGGCCATCTTTGACATTTCAATAGCCATCTCAATATTGGCACTGATTTCAAATCTACCTTCTCTAGCCCCATTGGCACTCATTTGCTGTGAATTTTGTGACAACATCTCATATATCTTATAGATCTCCATTACGGTCTTTGAATCAAATGAACCCTTACATGCGTTATCCACCAACAGTTTGAAAACAATATAACTTATACTCCTCTGAGAACATATGAGGCAGGCATTGCGCCAAGAGCAACTGATACATTTCCCACGCCTCGCCGAATAATTCACCTTCTTCTTCAGAAAAGTCGGCAATCTTCACCTTCAGTTCTTCGGCCTTTTCCACTGGGAAAAACCTATTGAAGAATGCTCTGCATACTTGCCCCCAACTTGTCAACGATCCAGGCTATAGTGCCATCTGTTGGATCCTTGGGTTACAGATTGCGCAGCGGAAGGTTTTAAAATTTTTTAATGCAATCATTAATCTAACCCATTTGTACAGTAATAATCAAATACAATAATAAAGTGAAGAAATTTATTTTTCATACCTACGTAGGAGGCTCCTTCACTTTAATACGAACTGCTCCTGATTTGAACCACGTGATCTTCCTCGCTATCTCCCGGAACTGGTAACAGCGTGTGGATGCGTCACGATATTCAGGACCTTTATGGAGGAAGAAGAGAAGAATACACGCACAAAACAAACTCTAGGAGTGCAGCACTTGTGGTCTCACCACACCATAGCTTTTTCTCTCTTTTGTTTGTTTTTTTTTTCTTTTTTTTTTGCTGTGCACGTTTGCTGTTCACGATGACATTCTTTTTCTTCTCTCAAGCCATCCAATTGCTTTTTACTCACTGTGTTATTTTTTTTTTATGATTCGGTTATCACATTTTAATTAAATATATCTCATATATATCAAATAAAATCAAACCAAAATCTTATTTGATTTTTAAAAAACAAAGATATCTCATATCTTTTTTTTAATTAAATATTTATTTTTCAATTCAAACATTTTAAATTCAAATTCAAATATTTAATTTAATAAAATAAAATAATCATATTATCTTATTTTATTCAAAATCAAATATCAACTAACACCCTCCATTTAGTGATTAACTACATAATTAAATAATCTTATTATTTAATTTATTTAATCACCATTATTCATTAATTAAATAATCCCATTATTCAATTAACTCCCGAATAAATACGTGTCACTTTCGTAACACAATTAATTGGACAATCCAATTAATTAACCGTGACCCTTGTTACCTAAATCGATCGGGCTAGCAAGGGGACCTAATGGACCCACAGTATTTTGAGCTCCAATAATCCTTAGAAATTATTAATTAAACTCTTTAATTAATATTTCATGATTATTAACTTCGGTGTTATTCCACTAAAAACCCGAAGCTGCACTCTCTCAACTGTAGACGTTTTTACACAAACCAATAACTCTCGGTGTCCATCGATATAGCTATTACATATGGTATAATCCTCCACAAGTAGTTCATAATTAGAGCTGGGTCATAATGTCCATTATACCCCTCTAATCATATCTTTCCATTAAGTACCATTGATTCTCTAATGAACAATAAATCCTACATTCCTTACGGAATTAGGAGAGCGCTCATATTGTTCAAGCCCCGAATCAACCCTTAAGGGAACTACCATCTACTTCTCACAAGAAGGAGTGGATTCCACTATTGTGTACAAACCATCCCAGCCACAAGCCAAACCGCGATCCCAACATACGTATTATATTGATCGGGAATGCAACTCCGACCTCACCCATGGTATATCAAAGACCACGATCTAACCTGAAGGAGTCGATAAGACACTCAGGATTAAGATCACCCACATATAGCCATCATAAGTTGATATATATGAATCTCATCGTTAAACGGATCTTAGTGAGAGATTCATATAGATCATGGCCCAGTCCTATATGATCACATCATACAAGGTGCCTCCATTCTCATATCTACGTATAAACGATCCAAGATAGGATCACCGTACACTACGAAATGGACCGCAGCTGTAGATTAACCACAAATAAAGTACCCAGCTTTATTTGCTATCTACGGACTCTTTAAATTGCTCGTTTCAAACTGAATCCATCTATATATGACACTCATATACTCAGTTCGAAATTACATCCGGCAATTTTGGATGTTAAGTGCACATGTTATATAAAGTATGACACAAAATGAATGAATATACTACTTCTTTTATTTATGTTCAAATTACATTTTGCATATTACAAGCTTTAGGGCAAAAACCCCAACAATCTCCCACTTGCACTAAAGCATGTGAGTCATGTCTCGTAACCCTAGACCTTCTAGGTGACCTTCAAACACTTTAGCCGGTAAGGTCTTCGTAAATGGATCAGCATGATTGTCTTGTGAGGCTATCTTGGTGACGATCACATCTCCTCTCTGCACTATCTCTCTAATGAGATGATACTTTCTCTCTGTATGCTTCCCTCTCTTGTGGCTTCTTGGTTCTTTGGAATTAGCCACAGCACCACTGTTATCACAATAAAGTGTGATGGGCTTATCCAAATCTGGAACAACTTCCAGATCATTCAAGAACTTACGGAGCCAAACAGCCTCTTTAGCAGCTTCACAAGCGGCTACATATTCGGCTTCCATGGTGGAGTCAGCAATGCAAGATTGCTTTATACTTCTCCACACAATGGCTCCACCGCCTAGGGTGAATACTGATCCAGACGTGGATTTTCTAGAATCCCTGTCTGACTGAAAATCAGAATCTGTGTATCCTAACGGGATCAAATCCTGTCCGGAACACACTAGCATATAGTTTCTCGTTCTCCGAAGATACTTGAGAATAGTCTTGACAGCAACCCAATGATCTAATCCCGGGTTGGACTGGTACCTGCTGACTACTCCCACTGCATAGCAGATGTCCGGTCTCGTGCATAACATAGCATACATGAGACTACCTACTGCTGATGCATATGGCACACGTCTCATATCCTCAACTTCTTGAGGTGTCTTAGGACACTGTTCCTTAGACAAGTGAACCCCATGTCTAGAAGGTAAATTACCTTTCTTGGAGTTCTGCATCAAAAATCGCATAAGAATCTTGTCGATATATGAAGCCTGAGATAATGCTATGAGTTTGTTCTTACAATCCCTTATAAGTTGGATCCCTAGAACATAACTCACCTCTCCAAAATCTTTCATTTGGAATTGGCTAGCCAGCCAGCCCTTTACATCAGACAACACTCCTACATCATTCCCAATGAGTAGGATGTCATCTACGTATAGGACCGAGAAAACTACTTTCTTGTCAATGATGGGCTTGTAGACACAAGGCTCATCAACGTTTTGCTCGAAGCAATAGGTTTTGATTACATCATCAAACCTTATGTTCCAAGATCTAGATGCTTGCTTAAGTCCATAAATGGACCTTTGCAACTTGCAAACCTTTTGCTCTTGATCTGGAGACACAAATCCCTTTGGTTGCATCATGTATATGCTTTCATCAAGATTTCCATTCAAGAATGCAGTCTTGACGTCCATTTGCCAAATTTCATAATCTAAATAGGCAGCAATGGATAAAAGAATCCGAATAGACTTAAACATGGCTACTGGCGAGAAGGTCTCTTCATAATCGACCCCCTCTTTCTGGGTATAACCCTTGGCCACTAGCCTTGCCTTGAAGGTCTCTACCTTCCCGTCTACTCCTCTCTTCCTCTTGTAGATCCACTTACATCCTATGGGTTTTACCCCATTCGGCAAGTCTACAAGTTCCCAGACTGAGTTAGAGTACATAGACTCCATCTCGAGATTCATGGCTTTAAGCCATTCCTCTTTATCAGGATCTTCCATTGCATTCTTAAATGTCAATGGATCATCCACACTATCAGCAGAGACAAGATCTTGTCCCTTATTTACACCCAAATAGCGTTCAGGCTGTCTCACAACCCTCTCACTACGTCTAGGTGGTAGTGTATCCTGACTAGGAATTATCTGACTTTCAGATGTTAATGGATTAACAACTCTAGTTGACTGGGTACTGGTCTCACCAGGCTCCAACTCATTTAATACAATTTTAGAACGAGGTTTATGATCACTTATATAGTTATCCTCAAGAAACGTTGCATTTGTCGATACAAATACTTTATTATCTTCAGGACTATAGAAGTATCCACCTCTGGTCTCCTTGGAGTATCCTATAAACAAGCAGACCACAGACTTGGGATCTAGCTTTCCAGTTCTGTTCTTCAGCACGTGTGCTGGACACCCCCATATGCGAAAATATCGTAAACTAGCTTTACGACCATTCCACAACTCTAGGGGAGTTTTCGGAACAGATTTGGATGGCACTACATTCAAAATGTATGCCGCTGTTTGTAACGCATATCCCCAGAAGGAATTTGGTAATTATGAGAAACTAATCATAGATCTCACCATTTCCATCAGGGTTCTATTTCTCCTCTCCGCTACACCATTTTGCTGAGGTGTACCAGGAGCTGTGAGTTGGGAAACTATCCCATGCTCGACCATGAAGTCTTCAAACTCTTGGTCAAGGTACTCACCTCCACGATCTGATCGTAGTGACTTGATAGTCCTACCTAATTGATTCTCAACTTCAGCTCGAAATTCTTTGAACTTTTCAAATGTTTCCGACTTTTGTTGCATTAGGTAGACATATCCGTATCTTGAGTAGTCATCTATAAAGGTGACATAATACTCATAACCACCCCTTGCTTTATCATTCATTGGTCCACAAACGTCTGAATGTATTAGCTCTAGTGGTTGTTTAGCTCTAAGCCCTTTTCCAGTAAAAGGTCTCTTAGTCATCTTACCTTCCAGACAAGATTCACAGACAGGTAAGGTGCCAACCTTTAACTCATTTAAAGATCCACTTTTTACTAGTCTGTTTATCTGGTCAAGGTTGATATGACCAAGCCTTAGATGCCAAAGATACGTGTCATTATCTGGAGAAATCTTATGTCGTTTAGTTTTAGGTTTTTCAACCTTAAACATTTCGGTGTTAAGCAGTGTAGTATGTATTAACGGTCTTAACACATACAAATTGTTTTCATTAATTCCTGAACAAATATTCAGACCATTCTTTGCAATAATAACTGATACCAATTGTTGGATCCTTGGGTTACAGATTGCGCAGCGGAAGGTTTTAAAATTTTTTAATGCAATTATTAATCTAACCCATTTGTATAGTAATAATCAAATACAATAATAAAATGAAGAAATTTATTTTTCATACCTACGTAGGAGGCTTCTTCACTTTGATACGAACTGCTCCTGATTTGAACCACGCGATCTTCCTCGCTATCTCCCGTAACTAGTAACAGCGTGTGGACGCGTCACGATATTCAGGACCTTTATGGAGGAAGAAGAGAAGAATACACGCACAAAACAAACTCTAGGAGTGCAGCACTTGTGGTCTCACCACACCATAGCTTTTTCTCTCTTTTGTTTGTTTTTTTTTTTTGCTGTGCACGTTTGCTGTTCACGATGACATTCTTTTTCTTCTCTCAAGCAATCCAATTGCTTTTTATTCACTGTGTTATTTTTTTTATGATTCGGTTATCACATTTTAATTAAATATATCTCATATATATCAAATAAAATCAAACCAAAATCTTATTTGATTTTTAAAAAACAAAGATATCTCATATCTTTTTTTTAATTAAATATTTATTTTTCAATTCAAACATTTTAAATTCAAATTCAAATATTTAATTTAATAAAATAAAATAATCATATTATCTTATTTTATTCAAAATCAAATATCAACTAACACCCTCCATTTAGTGATTAACTACATAATTAAATAATCTTATTATTTAATTTATTTAATCACCATTATTCATTAATTAAATAATCCCATTATTCAATTAACTCCCGAATAAATATGTGTCACTTTCGTAACACAATTAATTGGACAATCCAATTAATTAACCGTGACCCTTGTTACCTAAATCGATCGGGCTAGCAAGGGGACCTAATGGACCCACAGTATTTTGAGCTCCAATAATCCTTAGAAATTATTAATTAAACTCTTTAATTAATATTTCATGATTATTAACTTCGGTGTTATTCCACTAAAAACCCGAAGCTGCACTCTCTCAACTGTAGACGTTTTTACACAAACCAATAACTCTCGGTGTCCATCGATATAGCTATTACATATGGTATAATCCTCCACAAGTAGTTCATAATTAGAGCTGGGTCATAATGTCCGTTATACCCCTTTAATCATATCTTTCCATTAAGTACCATTGATTCTCTAATGAACAATAAATCCTACATTCCTTACGGAATTAGGAGAGCGCTCATATTGTTCAAGCCCCGAATCAACCCTTAAGGGAACTACCATCTACTTCTCACAAGAAGGAGTGGATTCCACTATTGTGTACAAACCTTCCCAGCCACAAGCCAAACCGCGATCCCAACATACGGAGTATATTGATCGGGAATGCAACTCCGACCTCACCCATCGTATATCAAAGACCACGATCTAACCTGAAGGAGTCGATAAGACACTCAGGATTAAGATCACCCACATATAGCCATCATAAGTTGATATATATGAATCTCATCGTTAAACGGATCTTAGTGAGAGATTCATATAGATCATGGCCCAGTCCTATATGATCACATCATACAAGGTGCCTCCATTCTCATATCTACGTATAAACGATCCAAGATAGGATCACCGTACACTACGAAATGGACCGCAGCTGTAGATTAACCACAAATAAAGTACCCAGCTTTATTTGCTATCTACGGACTCTTTAAATTGCTCGTTTCAAACTGAATCCATCTATATATGACACTCATATACTCAGTTCGAAATTACATCCGGCAATTTTGGATGTTAAGTGCACATGTTATATAAAGTATGACACAAAATGAATGAATATACTACTTCTTTTATTTATGTTCAAATTACATTTACATATTACAAGCTTTAGGGCAAAAACCCCAACACCATCAACCACTACTTTGCTCTATCCTTCAAGCAATATTGAAAACACCTCGTGTGGAGTTGTTCTCGAGTGAGCTACAAGACAGGAAAGGTCTCTATAATTGTGCTATACTCCTTCATGAACTGCAAACAATCTTCACTTGGCATATTGATGTGCATACTTTAAGGCTCATATCTTCTTGATATAGGATCCAAAACAATTGGTGAAGGTTGATTTCTGATCGTGGGCAAAGAGTACTCCCCTATGGTCATCCTTTGACCTTGGTTAGTGGTAGTTTCTTGGTTCTCTTTCCTCATTGGAGGAGCTTGGTAATCCTTTTTCGGTGTTTGATCTTCCATCCCCGGAGCTTGACATGGAACTTCTTTAAATTGTCTCACAATTCTTCATACACAACAAAAATTGTCCAAACGTGGATGCAAAGCTCTTCCCAATGATCTTCTCCTGTGAATAAACCTATGTACCTGAATATCAATTGAAAGATGCATAAAAAACACAAAAGGTAAAAAGAACTACGAAAAATCTAATAAGAAAAGTTATGATCAATAATTAAAAACTAATGACAAATGGCATACTACCAAAGAACTACCAAAAGCCTAATCCATAAGAAAAGTTAAACAATCCAATAATCTATACGCCAATCCTCAGCAGCGGCGCCATTTTTGAAAAGGATCATTTTACACTCTTCGAAAAGATGTTTTATATTTAGTTTTGAAAACAGATTTTTAACCACTTGCAACCACACAACATGTGAAATTATTAAAACGGTAAGCAAGGGATCATCCTTAGGGATTAGGATTCATAAATGAAATGGTTAACTAATTTTAGTTAAACTAACCTAATTGCATAAATGAAAACCGTAGTTCTAGATGCTAGTTGTTGGTTGGAAAAACAACAAACAAACATAGGATGACCAATAAGTAAAATAAAGGTGATATGAAAAATAGAATACTCAACTAATCTTGATAAGAGATATAGATTAATCAATTTAAGTGAATCTTAGGAATTAATAGAGTTACCAATCGATATTGGGAAATGCTTATAAAGCTTCATTAAAGAACCGTTGTCACAATTAAGGTCTGATCGTGTTCTTAAGTGTTGTTTGGTTATAGGATCTAAACCAAACCAGTTCCCACCAAAATTCCTCACCTATGATATTTAGAGAGAGGGGTTAATGGTGAGATCTAGTTAATCACGATCAATGATCTAGGCAATCGGGGCTGATATATCCACCAACTAACCTATCTTATTCAATATGAGCTCTAACCAATTAAGCTTGTCATATTCCAGTTGATTTTGTCACACATAATGTTACCAATATTGCAATCAACAAGTGATATTCTTAGTTAATTACATAAAGAATAAGATCTAATTATAAAGTGAATAAAACATAATTGGAGAACATTAATTGATAGCCAAAATAAACACCTAAAATCCAACGGTTTCTTGAATCAATCCCATAAAGTAGGATTTAGTTACATCTTAGTACAATCAAGTAGAAGAGGTAAGAGATAAGGAAATAACCCATAAGCCTCCTACTTTAAGCTTGATCCCTTCTTGCTCCTTAATGAACCTTGATGCAAAGAATGGAAGATGGGGATGTGTAGTGAGGTGGAGTCAAATGAAAAGTGACAATGGAAGGATGTGTAGAAACTAGGTATAGAGGAATGGTTATGGGGAAGTATTTTAGATATCTATTGTTTAGCTTTTGGATGGAAAAGATTAGTTCGAGATGAGAAAATGGATGAAGGTCAGACTGGGTAAAATGGATTGAATGCTCCATATATTTTTTGATATTTTCATGCTTTGGTTCAAAATGAAAGATAAAGGTATTTATATGGTCCCAAGATGATGTCTTGCAACTGCCCGATTCATTGATGTGGCATGTGTAGTGGCCTGAATGTCGAGATTTGGACCCAATAACATATGACCGTGACATACGGTTATATGGTTTTCCATCTGATTATCGCGGTTAGTAGGCAGCGACACTTTGACAACGACTTCTGGATCTGGTTTCTTCAATGGTTATCGCGGTTGGTAAGGCAGCAACACCTAAACCAACAACATCCTCTAGAGTATGATTCACTGTCTTCATTCTTCTTTTTCGCGGTTCAACGGCAGTGACGCAATGGCCGCGACATCCCCTAGAGTTGTCTTCACTAAAAATGGGCATTTTTGTCGCCCTGTCTTTGTAACGACACATTGGTCGTGACATATCTGGTGGTTGGTTCGTTGTTGCTATCAAGCAACATGACCACGGCATCTCCTTAGCTTTGTTTCCCTTTTTCTCTTTTTTGCACTTTTTGCATCTGATATTCCTCTATCTCACATAAATGCCCCTATGGCATGAATACATCTGAAACACTTGATTCAAATAGTTAAATCATTGAAAATTTGCCAGAGATCAAGCAGAAAGAGTCAAGGATGAGGAGCCAAAAATAATTTACTTTTTGGCTCTATCAATCACTTAGATCCCAAGATGAGAGAGTGAAAAGGCAGATGCCCTAACGAAACTAGCATCAACAACCACCAGCATCTAGCCCAAAACAATCCCGGTGGCCTACCTTCTGCAGACCAGTATCAAAGATAGAGAAGAGCTAATAGTGGGTTTAGTATGATTGTTCGTCAAAAATACCCTCGCAATCGCACGAGATCAATGGTGATATAGTGTGCAAGCAAGGGATCGATCCACAGAGAATGAGAAGTGTATAGTTTAAGAGCTAACTATCCTAAGCTAATCTAAATTAGTGTATAAAAAGTAAATTGCATAATGCGTTGGTTGAAAACAAGAGATTCTTTCAAAATGATTTCAAAGTAAATTTTGTTATTAAAATTAAAAGAAAACACAACACATAAGGAGGAAATGTATGGGAGAAAGCACTAGGGAATCGATATAACCTTTCTAAAACCACTAAATGTACTAAACTAGTCTCCTTAAGCACTTCAGTCTAGTTTTAGGGTTTGATTTTTAGATATATCAACTAAGTTCTAGGGTTTTTCCCAATACTCACACATGGTCATGTAACAAGTAATAGTTAAAACCCCTAGTTTTACACAAAACTCTATGCCAAGTTAACATAGCAAGGCCATGCATACATCAACCTTCCCATTTGCTAAGCTTGTAATCAAGATCAAGTGGAAAGGTAATTAACATCTAAATCTCAATTTTATATGTAATCTAAACCACAAACTCATATCGATTGAGCTCACAAAATAATATGAGTAAGTAGAATAGAACAATCAAATCAATAAACGAGACCAAAACTAAATTGATTAAAGAGAAATAGACTAATTAATTACAAAGTCTAGTCCAAGAGGGTTACATCAATCCCCTAGCTAGATGTTTAGTTACACATTAATAGTGAAAATAAAATCATAGAAGAGTTGTAGAGGAAACCCATATTGCTTAACATAAGCCGCCTCTTGCTCCTTATAGTTCTTGAGATCTTTTTTAAAAAGTTGAATCTCCTCTTCTAGCTTAAAGAATCTCTAGAAGATGGATGGACTTGGTGATGAGAAGTGATGAGTGGTGTTTTGGTATGGTGAGGAAGGTTAAAGATGGTGTTTTTGGATCTTGTGGTTAAGAGGTTGTGTTTGAGGTGATGGGGGCTGCGTCTCTTTAAAAAGGGGCTGAAAATAAGGTTTAAATAATGTTTCTAGAAATTGGGGCACGATATGGCAAATTACCAAAAAGGTCCCTCAATGGAAAATTACACATACATCCCTCAAGGGTTTATGCATAAATTGCCACACGAAATCAGACCTGGTTCGCTGCTGATTTTTCACTGTCTTCAATGATGAGATTTGAAAGGTGAAGTTTAATGGTAACGTATTCACTGTGAAGGTTACGGTGGAGAACGGCGAAGGTACGAACGTGACTTACTCTAGACCGATTTTCACGACGGTTTCATGGTGGAGGAGGACGAAAGCTGCCCCGTCAGAATCGCTGGACCATTTTTCATTGTCGGACTTTACAGCATGATAATACAACGTCCCCACCGCTATAATACCGATCTGGCTCGGTGACGCTTCGGATCTCGGCGGGATGAAGAAAGCAAAGTCTGACTGATCAAACCAAAATTGTCATATATTTTGGCCCTCATTTCCTTATCCTTAGCCTCATTTTTGGGCATTTTCGTGTGTCTAATGGCTCGTTTTGTAGTGATTACAGGCATTCAATGGATTTCAGGAGCTGCAAGCGGAAACCGGGACTTTCGGGGGGAAAACAAGTCAAAGTTCAGTGGAAAAGTGCCAGTAGCATAGTGCACGGGTCCCATACATGTGCACTACCCGTGCAGCTACCCGTGCACCAGGTGAAAATCAGATTGAAGGGCATGTGCGCGGGTCCTACCCCATACATTTTCACTCGTGCAATACCCGTGCACTACCAGTACACATGCCCAAACTAGAGAGTAAACCAGCCAGAGAAAGAAGATTGTGCGGGTAACTGCACGGGGTCCCTAACCGTGCACATGTACTCGTGCATTACATGTTCCAGCTATGCTCAAGTCACATTTTCAGCCATTTTAAGAAGGGCAAAGTCATCATTTCACTCCTATTTTGTGCCACAGCCTCTCAAACATATAAATACATCCCTTTGCCACAAGACCAAGGATCCATTATTCATTCAATTCATCCATCAATTCCGTACTTTATCTTCTCCACCTAATTAAGAGAGAGAGGAGCTTCCAAAGGCATCTATGGAGGTTTTCCTCCATGGATGCCTCCCCATCATCACTCTCTACTTACAACAACCCATTTTTGGAGGATATTCAAGAGGAAAGAGCACCCTACCTTGCCTATGAGGAGGAGGAGCTTCAATGGAGCTTGGAGATCCGAGATGACAATTGGGACACCTCCGAGCTTAGAGATCCGGGATTGACAACCTTGGGTTTCTTCTTTACTCTTCTCTTATATTTTCTTTATTTGATGTGTATCCCCATTTGGGAAATATGTAAACCGTAATAATAGTTCCATTTATGTGATTGACTTGTATTTGATTTCTTCTTGTATTATCCTATTCAATTGTACTTAATTGATTCTTGACTTGTATTTAGTAGGATTGACAACCCAACTCTTGATGCATGTTTAGGGATAACTCTTGTCTTTACATTCTTGGCATGTAGAGTAGAAATTGATGTGTGTTTATGATTTGGATTAGGAGTAGATTAATGTAATTTAGGAGTAGATTAATTAAGCATCCCATGATTGCTCAAATGTTGATGGATTATTCGAAATGCATGTTTTGGATTGACTAAAGTGCTTTTGTTTGTTTGGATGGAACTCATGAAGAGCATACACTCTACCTTTATGGGTTTCGGTTCTATAAACCTACATGCTTACGTGACTCCTGGCCATTGCTCGTATGATACACTCTTGGCTACTAGTGGTCGAGGGTCCATTTATGCTTAATGCCTCCATTGGTTGTTGATTACACGTGACAGGTGAGTAGCGATCGGTGGTTGATCTTATATTTATCTCTTTTACATATGTACTTAATCGCAGTCCTTAGTAGTTGCTCTTGTGATACATCCTCGGTGAGTAGATTTAGAGGACCAGATGACTCTCTCATTGCCATATCTAGAGGTCATACTAAAGGCTAGGTTGAAACTAATATAGAAGTGTCTTTGCAGTTATTTATTGTAGGTGGCGCTAATGTTTTGGGTAGTCATGAGTACTGTTAATAGCCAAAATTGGCTAAGGACCAAAGGAAAATTTTCCACCTTCCAGACCTGGCTCCATACCCGAGAGTTTCCACTAGGAGACCATTCTATCCAGAGCCGAACTACAATACCACCCCAGGAACAAGGGCGGGCTCCCGAAACATCTGGGATAGAGCCCGGAACGATCAGATCTAGCCCGCATCACCAAAACTAGAAGTTCCCCGAAGTCGAGGTCACCTCGCAAATGCTCCAGAGACTCACCTATTCCTCGTTGACACAGGAGAATATCCCTAGAAGGCCGCACCTAGCTTCGAAAGATCAGGGGAAGCCACACCTAGCTTCGAAAGGTCAGGGAAGCCACACCTAGCTTCAAAAAGGTCAAGGGAAGCTAGATCTGGCTCCTAGCTGGATGAAACTTCTCAGATATCGAGGTCGGAACACTGATCGATCTCACTAGTTGATGCACCACACCATGCCATATTCAACGACCTCTATAAAGGATCATGCTGTAAAGATACAAAAATACACTGGATCATATCTGGAAACGTTATCTACAACAAGTAATAGAATCCAAAGAGGAAACAAACTGATCTCCACCAAGATATTCTCAATTCGGCTATTAACTCAAAGTCAATGACATTGAAGCGAGAAATCCCGCCCGATAAGG
Organism: Dipteronia sinensis; assembly: GCA_033220585.1. Classification (NCBI taxonomy): domain Eukaryota; kingdom Viridiplantae; phylum Streptophyta; class Magnoliopsida; order Sapindales; family Sapindaceae; genus Dipteronia; species Dipteronia sinensis. The sequence goes on along the minus strand of CM065641.1, from coordinate 31,676,950 downwards.
AGGGGAGAGACTGAGAAAATCAAGGGAGAATAAGTTGATTTAACCTACAAAACTATGTATAAATAGAAAGAAAGAAAAGGAAAATAGGAGACTACTATTCGACAGGCATACGAAAAATACTCAACCATACCCTAGAGAGAGTGGAGAACAAAAATAAAGAAATTTGTATTTGTACACCATGCACGTTCAATAAAAATACTCTTGCTTTCTTTTGGGTGAATTGTGTCATTATTCCTTGTCACTTTATAAATCATCGCTACACATACGATCAATCTTGGCCACCACCTACGTGGTAGTGGTCTCGAGGGTGTTAACTGAGATTTCTCGCCCTAAGCAAAATTTCCGTTAACACTTTCTGGCGCCGTCTGTGGGAAAAAACCTTACACCCAATTAACCAATTATTTGCATTTACATTTTCGTTGTTTTACAAGAATTATGAGGCTCCGCTCCTCCCAAGGCCAACATAGGGTCTCAAAGCAACCTCCGGCGAGGCTAACACAAAAGGCCCCAAGAAAGGGGAAAAAAGTCTGGATATAGTAGTCAAGCTCCGGTCCAAACAACCAATGTGTGGGCTACTGGCCACCCTGTAGTGAGCCAGGCCACGCTCGACCAACAAGCGGCGGCCTTTGTAGAATCCATCCGCGTCCTCCTGCTCGTTGAAGGCATCACAATCCAGCCAACCAACCTGAATGATCAGGGTGAGCCGAGCAGGCTCGGAGCTAGGCCACCTGCTTTCGATCGCCTAGGACCTCCTCTTCCAGAGCCGGCCCGAGATAGGTCAGGGCCCCAACGTTCGATCCGGGATAGGCTGGGACCCATGCCCCCAGTTCAGAAAAGATTTTCACAATATCAACCCAGGTGAGTTAAGTCTGCCGTGGATGCTTTTACCCGAAAGCCGCGACGGCTATCTCATCCAACTACATCTAGGAGAACTGCCCGGGCCCTAGAGGAGGAAACTAGACATACTCCCAGAGTGGATCCTATCCATGAGGAGGACTGGATAGAAATTGCCAGTTCATCGGGAAGACTCGACAGTGAGGAATCTGAGGTTATCTCGAAGAGACCTGGGAACAAGCGACTGAGGGATCAACTGGCAAAGCTGCAAAAAGAGGTCTAGCAGATAAGGAAGGGAAAGAATAAGGAGGATAAAAAGGATCCCCTGAGCGAGATGAACGCTCCCTTCACTAGGAGGATCTGGGAAGCAGAGCTCCCCCCAAAATTCAAAATGCCAGTAGATAAGTTCTCTGGAACGGAAGATCCTCTAAGCCACCTAGAGAGCTTCGTTCAACAGATGGAGGTCCAGAACACTACCAGAGCAGCTATGTGCAGAATGTTTCCAACGACCCTAACCGACTACGCGAAAACCTGGTTTAGGAAACTGCCCATTGGCAGCGTGGATTCTTTCACGAAATTATCAACAGATTTTTGCTCACAATTCCAAGGAGTCAAACCTCGTCTGAAAGATCCCATACACGTCCAATATGTGATTCAGGAACGGAGTGAGACTCTTCGGTCGTACGTGGAACGATTTCACAAGGAGGTCATACAAATTGGAGTTTTCACCGAAACAGAAACCTTCGCCAACTTCAGGCGGAACCTATGGGCAGGAAAGCTTTTCTGTTCCTTCGCCAAGAGACCTCCCGAGACTTACCAGGAGGCCTACAACCGGGCTCTTGAGCAGGTCGAGATCGAAGAACAACTCAAGGTCAAGATGGAACACGACGACATGAGAACGGCAAAGCATCTGAAGAAAGAAGCCCCCAAATTTGAGCAAGTGCAGAAAACTCAGAATAAACCTCCTAACAGGTCGACCTATCGCCTCCCTGCTCCTCTGTATAAGCAAGAAAGATATCCAGCAAAATGAACCCCTCCCCGGGCTTCAGCCGCCTCCCAGGACCGTGGCTGAAGTAATGCAAGGGGAAAAAAGGTATGACTACTACACCCCTTTGAATGCTTCCAGGGAAACAGTCTACCTTGCCATACGAGATAAAGGGTTACTCCAAAAGTCCCGCTCCCATGAAGGCCCCAGCTGACAAGAGAAACCGGTACAAATACTGCGACTTCCACGAAGACGTGGGCCACAACACCTCAGAGTGCTATAATTTGTGCAACCAGATTGAAGCCCTGATAAGGGGAGGATGCCTGATTAAGTTCTTACAACAGGTCAGAGATAACATTAGGACTGGAAGGGAGGTACATGTTGAAATCCGTGAAGACGCAGAAAAGAGGAAAGGGGAACAGGCTGACTTAATGCAACAGATCCAGGTGATACACACTATCAGCGGAGGTCCTACACAGGCCGGCGTTTCCAATAACTCCCAAAAAAACCAGGCAAGAAAGATTCCCTGCATTAGGGAAAGCCAGGGGATCTTCGAAGTCAGCCTGAGCCCGACAGAACCCTCCCAGTCAGCGCAGATCGTTTTTACCGAAGCAGATGTCTTCAACACTGTGCAACCTCATGATGATTCCATGGTAATCACGATACAGATCGCCAACTGTCTGGTCCATCGCGTGCTCGTGGATTCAGGTAGCAGTGTAGATATCCTTTTCAAGGATACCCTGGAAAAATTAAACCTGAAGCAACGTTGTTACAACAGATGTACCACTCCGCTTTACGGTTTCACTGGAGATTCAATCATACCAGTGGGGTCGATGATCCTCCCAGTAATCATCGGAATCACCCCTCTCCAACAGAATGTTATGACCGACTATGTTGTGGTGGACACCCCATCGGCCTACAACGGCATCCTAGGGAGACCTTTCATGTCCTCCTTGAAGGGAGTCTTGTCCATATACCACAACGTCCTGAAATTCCCGGTTGGAACCAAAGTAGGAGAGGTACGCGGGAACCAGCAGGCAGCCAAGAAATGCTACGCAGTATCTGCCAATCCTACAGCCCTAGCGAAACAGTGTGTACAGGTGACATAATCCAGGAAGACATGGATACATCCCGGATAATCCAAGAGGATAAGGAGACCGCGGAACATCCTGGGCATCCGGAGAGCGAACCTATTATGCCGAACGAGGAAGAACGGAGTAAGGAATGGGCCAGCGGGAAGCCCGTAGATAAACTATAAGAGATACCCATCAGGAATGACGATCCCTCCAAGGTCGTCAAGGTCGGAGCCACCCTTGATCCAGAAGTAAAAAGAGGACTAATTGACCTTCTCATGGAGTTCAGCTACATCTTCGCCTGGAACCATGATGAAATGCCTGGAATCCTAGCATCATTGGCCGCCCACCGACTAGCGGTAGATCCAACAGTCAAGCCCATCAAGCAGAAGAGGCGTCACTTCAACGCTGATAGGAACACTGCGGTGCAGGAAGAGGTTGATAAATTGATTAAATCATGGTTCATCAGAGAAGTACGTTACCCCGAATGGATTGCCAATGTGGTCATGGTTATGAAGGCGAATGGGAAGTGGCGTATGTGTGTCGATTACACCGACCTCAACCGGGCTTGTCCGAAGACAGTTTTCCTTTACCAAAGATCGACCAGCTGGTTGACTCCACGTCCGGAAATAAACTTTTGAGTTTTATGGACGCATTCTCAGGATACAACCAAATTAAAATGCACCCGGCTGACCAAGATAAAACCAGTTTCATTACTGGGCAGGGCTTATACTGCTACAAGGTGATGCCGTTTGGTTTGAAGAATTGCGGGGGCCACATACCAGCGGCTGGTTAACAAACTGTTCAAGCCCGAGATAGGAAGGACGATGGAAGTATATATCGACGACATGATCACGAAATCCCCAACCGTAAAAGGACATCAGGAAGACCTTCGCAAAACCTTCCTCATACTGAGGGAAAACCAGATGCGTTTGAACCCCTCCAAATGTGCCTTTGGGGTAACGGCGGGGAAGTTTCTGGGCTTCATGGTTCATGAGAGAGGTATAGAAGCCAACCCAGAAAAAATTAAAGCTATCTTGGACCTGGAATCCCCAACCTCGCTCAAGCAAGTACAGATTCTGACTGGACGGGTGGCGGCACTCAATAAGTTTATTTCTCGCTCCACCGATAAATGTCTCCCTTTCTTCAAGGCCATCAAACAAGGGAAAAACATGAAGTGGAGCCAGGAGAGCGAACAGGCTTTTCAAGCTTTGAAAGAATACCTAACAATGCCCCCCATTGTTAGTCAAGCCGGTTCTCGGAGATGAGTTGCAGATCTACCTGGCCGTATCAAAAACTGCAGTAAGCGGGGCTTTGGCCAAGGATTGTAGAGACGGTTTTCAAAGACCCATATACTATGTGAGTCATGCTTTGACCAAATCATAAAGGAATTACATTCTCCTGGAAAAGCTCGCTTATGCTCTGGTGATCTCAGCGAGGAAACTCCGTCCCTATTTTCAAGCTCACACAATAGCAGTGGTGACGGACCAACCCCTCCGCCAATTTTCGTAAAGACCAGACGTGTCTGGAAGGCTAGTCTTATGGGCCCTAGAGCTCACTCAGTTCGACCTAAAGTATAAGCCCCGGACTACAATTAAGGCACATGCTTTGGCCGATTTCGTGGCAGAATTCTCAAGGATCCAAGATCAAGATGATCCCTTAGTATCAAATGAGGTCCCTAAGAAGATATCTGAGGTCGACAATTGGTCGGAAGGCTGCAAGCCATGGACCCTCTTTGCAGATGGAGCATCCGGGCAAGCCTGGGGAGGAGCTGGCATAGTTTTAATAGATCCGGAGGGAACCGAATTCTGTCACTGTTTCAGATTCGAGTTTAAAACTACCAATAACGAAGCGGAATATGAAGCTCTCCTAGCCAGGATGAAGGTAGCCATCGAACTAAAGGCCGATTACCTGCAAATCAAGAGCGATTCATTGCTTGTTATAAACCAGGTGACTTGGGTCTACCAAGCAAAGGGAGATAATATGGCTACCTACCTAAATCTAGCTCAACTACTAAAAAGTAAATTTAAGGGACTCAAGATCGATCAGGTGCCTCGACACCAAAACTATCACGTAGATGTTCTGGCTAAAATAGCGGCGAACGGAGGCCAGTCTCTACCACGGGGAATTCCCCTCCAAGTAATCACCCAACCAAGCATAGCCACAAATGGAGAAATTTGTTCCCTGGATCGCCTGCCTTGCTGGATGTACCCAATTGTCGCCTACCTCCTTGAAGGAGAGCTTCCCGAAGGGCCCGACCAAGCCCGAAGAATTAAGAGACTGTCAGTCCGATACTGTATGGTGGACGGGTACCTCTACAGGAGGGGCAGATCCTTCCCCTTACTTAGGTGCTTGCATCCTGATGATGCTAAGTGGGCATTGAGAGAGGTCCACTCTGGGGACTGTGGGAACCACATAGGTGGGGAAGCTCTAGCCTATCAGGTGCTTCGTATGGGGTACTATTGGCCGACCATCCACCAAGACGCAAAGAGTTTTGTGCAATCTTGTGAACCTTGTCAAAGAACTTAAAACTTGAACCACCAGCCACCTGAGCGACTGTCGTCCCTCAGTTCACCTTACCTCTTTGCCATGTGGGGAATCGACCTAATTGGGCCACTCCCTACCTCTCCCGGACAGACGAAACATGTTATCGTGGCTATCGACTACTTCACAGCAGGACCTCTTTCTCGAATATCAGAAAAGAATACAACCAAGTTCATCAAGACTAACGTGGTATGTAGATTTGGGACCCCTCTCATCATTATAGCCGACCTAGGGAAGCAATTCGACAACGCCCGGTTCAAAGACTTCTGCAAGGGATTAGGGATCGACCTCAGGCTCGCTTCAGTGGCTCATCCCCAGACTAACGTTCTGGTAGAATCCACCAACAAGACTATCAAGAAACTTCTAAAAAAGAAGCTACAGTAGAAGAAAGGTAAATGGGATGAAGAGCTGCAAGAAGTCCTCTGGGCATACCGGACTACAAAGAGAACAACTACCGGGGAGACACCTTACTCCCTAGCTTTCAGGGTTGAAGCAGTCCTCCGTATCGAGCATAAATTAACCTCGTTCAGGGTACAGCACTTTGAGCCCGAAAGTAACGAAGTCAAGCTCCGGGCTAATCTAGACCTCTTAGAAGAAAAATAAGACCGGGTAGCAGATAAAGTAGTGATCTACCAGAGCAAGATCGCTAGATACTTCAACCAAAAGGTCAGAGCCCGGGAATTCAAAGAAGGGGATCTGATACTTAGGAAAGTGACCCTGAACACTCAGAAAAGGTCGGATAGAGTCTTAAGTCCCAATTGGGAAGGGCCATATTTGATAAAGCTAGTTGTTCACAATGGAGCTTATAAACACGAAGACATGGAGGGACGATCCATCGACCACACTTGGAATGCAGATCATTTGAAGAAATTCTACCTTTGAAGGGAGTTCTCAAGCAGACTACCCCCACTTAGTTTTCATTACAGACCCTAATAAAGATGTACTACATCTCGATCATCAATAAAGTCATTTTCCTTTTCTCTTCCATCTTTGTCTCCAACTATGTTCAACATTAGTGACTATACCCTTGTCTGGGAAACTCAACATAAACACTTCGAGACCAGGAAATAGCTCGATAGCCCTCCTGATGCCTTGGTCGGGCTACCACCCCCAAGAAGGATCTGAGTGTAAGAGCATAGTTGCCCTCCAGATCTCGAGACTAGGAAATAGCTCGATAGCCCTCCTGATGCCTTGGTCGGGCTACCACCCCCAAGAAGGATCTGAGTGTAAGAGCATAGTTGCCCTCCAGATCTCGAGACCAGGAAATAGCTCGATAGCCCTCCTAATGCCTTGGTCGGGCTACCACCCCCAAGAAGGATCTGAGTGTAAGAGCATAGTTGCCCTCCAGATCTCGAGACCAGGAAATAGCTCGATAGCCCCCTTGATGCCTTGGTCGGGCTACCACCCCTAAGAAGGATCTGAGTGTAAGAGCACAGTTGCCCTCCAGATCTCGAGTCCAGGAAATAGCTCGATAGCCCTCATGATGCCTTTGTCGGGCTACCACCCCCAAGAAGGATCTGAGTGTAAGAGCATAGTTGCCCTCCAAATCTCGAGACCATGAAATAGCTCGATAGCCCTCATGATGCCTTGGTCGGGCTACCACCGCTAAGAAGGGTCTGAGTGTAAGAGCATAGTTGCCCTCCAGATCTTGAGACCAGGAAATAGCTCGATAGCCCTTCTGATGCCTTGGTCGGGCTACCACCCCCAAGAAGGATCTGAGTGTAAGAGCATAGCTGCCCTCCAGATCTCGAGATCGGGAAACAGCTAAGTAGCCCTCCTGATGCCTTGGTTGGGCTATTGCCCTAAAATATATATATATATATATAAAATGTTTGTTTTCGTGTGTAGGATCAAAATCATCATAATTCCCTACACGAGTCTTAATTGTTACTACAGATGTCACTCTGGATCCTATTCAAGACCATAAATAAAATAAGAATTCTCAAAAGCGATTCGATTTCTCATTAAGGACAAGGGTAGCCTATCCCCCGATAAGGTTACATCCACCAAACGGGGAGCCCAACCCCCGAGCTCGGGCTATAAAAAAAAAACTAATAAGGGCAAAACGGGGTGCCCACCCCTCTTTTTTCCGGGCAATCAATCAAAAAAAAAAAACAAGTCATGATGAACTGTTTCAAGCTTTGGGACTTTCTTGGCTCTCCTCCGATAGCCCTCCTCTTTCTTGCTGATCTTCGCCATCAACCCCAGCTACAGATAGCTGTCCATCTTGGTTATCCTCACCGACTGCTCCTCCATTTAGAGGCTCCATTTGTTGATCAGCAGGATCTTCCTCCAAAACCTCATTAATCACGTCCATAACCTTAGGCGGGATAGCCACATCAAGAAGAGCAGCCATGGACCCCGTCTGCTCCTGTCGACCTTCATCTCTATTAAAGGAGGATCCTCAGATGGGCTCCTAACCTCTTCACCAGCTCACGAGTGGTCCTCCTCGGATCGAGAGGACAACACTTTACTGGAAGACTCCCCGGGACCTAAGGTAGTAAAGGTAGGAAGAGGAAATGGAGGATCTGTTTGGGCGGGCTATTTCCTAACACCAGCTTGGCTCGAAGGGACCACCCTGTCGCCTTCAGGGCGAGATAGCTCTGCAGCCTTGAGTATTATTTCCTATCTATCCCAGCCGGAAATAGATGACAAATCAAAAAGAGGAGGACGACCTTCCACGGCCTGAAAGGTAGCATAGAAATATCCGTCGCTGAAGGAGGTCTCCGCGTCAGCTTGCAGCTTGGTCACCTGAGTAATCAGAGACTGACTCTCGAGGTCCAACTTTTTAGCCTCAGATCTCCAGGAATCCCACTGTCTAGCCCGTCGGAGAGATTGAAGACGCTCCTGATCATAAGATTGCTTCATCCTCTCATGATCGCAGCGAAGCTCAGCCATCTCGACCTCGATCTTTCCTTGTCTGGAAGTCATCTCTTCCACTAAAGACTGGGCCTGCTTGAGCAATTCCCTGGCTTTCTCAGCTTCGGCTTTGGCTTTTACAGCCCGGTCGCGGAGGAGGGCTACCTGCTGGCCCATCGCAACATTAAACTTGAAGGCCTACAAAATACAGAGCCTGAGTTAGAAACTGAACGAATTAACAAGAATAGCACGAAGGAAATACAATTACCTCAACTAAAATAGCAGACCCCTTGGTAACAAGGACGTCCACAGGCATAGAAGCCATCTTGGAGATCCCCCCGCCCGGACAAGACGCTATGAATTGATCTAGGACTTCATCCCGCGCTGCCGAGCTCGACTGAGGCCGGTAGCGGCTGGAAGGAACCCTCGCGACACCTTTCCCAGAAACCTCCGAGGCTTTGGTTGTTGGAAGCGCAGCGGAATCAGGAGTTTGAGTTGAGGGGGTAGCAGCTTTAGCGACCACAGCCAAAGGGACAGAAGCAGCCGGACCAGCCACTTGGGGAGCTTTACCTAAAGCCCGGAAAGCTCGCGAAGCAAGAGTAGCCATCTTGGACCCAGCTGGAGAGATAGATGAAGCAAGAGCAGGTTCGACCCCAGTGGAGGGAAGAGAAACTCTACCTTGAGGAGAGTGTGAGATGTGGCGCATGGCCGGTTTCATGACAAAAACTGTGAGTAAGCAGATTAAAAAAGAAAATGTTAGAACCAAGCTGAGTAATAAGGCAAAGCAACTCAATGACACTTACGAGGAATAGCGTCTGAGATCCGTAAATATTTTTTCACCTTACGAGAATCAAAGGCTTCAACAGTAGGGAACTTCAGGATCAAATAGTTCCGGGCTAGAATAGCCTTCAAGACGGCTTCAGACTCAGAAGGCAGGGAGTCCCGGTCCCATGAGAGCTTGTCACTGAAAGTCGTGGGAACCTCGAATTCATGCCCTCCAATGAAAATCGAGCTCCCCCAGTCATCCCCCGTAAGAATCCATTCTTCTTTCCAAGCGGGGTCCTTCTTCGAAGCACCAGGAATGATGAAGTTGAGCTTGTTCTTGGCCTTGGCATAGAACTAGCCTCGAGGAGCGCCAGACAGGCTCCCAATCTGGAAGAGATAGGCTAGCTCCTCTACACCCGGCTCCCTGGTCACCTTACTCATCTGACATTGTTCCCTCTATAGTACAAGGAAACCAATTAGATGCCTCGAGAAGCCAGGCATCAACTGGAGGGGAGCGAGTTAGATGGCGTTAAGAGCCCGTCGAAGAGTCGGATGAAAGGGAATCCTGACCCCGTTCTCAAGAGCGGCCACATGAATCGGAAGCACGCCTTTAGGGGGGTTGAAGAACTCGTAATTTTTGGGAGGCACCGAGATGGATACGCTGTCAGGGATGCCAAACTTTGACCTCAAGCGGTCAATCGAGACCGGGTCAATGATGGAATCTGGGAAAACCCTGAAAATCATAAGAAGGGAGCCTCTCCACAAGGGGACCAGGAGCCGAGACCTGATGCTCCCCCACGGCGTAACCGTCCGCTTCTTTGTCGGAATCTTCGGCGATGATATCCAAAGGATGGTCAGGATGGTTAGAAAACCTAGTCCCAATGGATACGTTCCTACTTGACCGCCGACGTTATGAGGTGGGCGGGGAATCGTCGCCGTCAGAACTCCTCCTAGCTTGTTTCCCCAGAGTAAAACTGACGACCTCCTCACCTTCAATTATGGAATCAGCTGAATCGCAATTGGTTTTCGACATAGTAAAAGCCAATAAGGATGAAGAATGAAGAAAAAAGCAAGCTTGGAGGAAAGGCTATGAAAATATTTCTTAGCAAAAAAATATTTAGTTCGAGAGACGTGAGGAAGACGAGGAGAAAAATAGATATATATATATATATATATATATATATATATAGGCAGAAGGGCAACAGCACGACCTACCGAGATACTCGTTTGGTAACGGTAAAAAATCTCGGGGACTACAGTAACATAACCGGATTAAACTCAGAAGCAGGCTAATCATCTCACGCCACATCACTTACGCAGTTAAGAGGGAGATCTCCCTAAGATTCTGGTAACGGTAAAAAGTCTCGGGGACTGCAGTAACGCAATCAGATTAATTCAGAGATAAATTAGTCGGTTCACATCACGTCACTCTAATGAGGAAATTTCCCCAATATTTCGGTAACGGTAAAAAGAGGAAGATTTCCCAAGTAAAGTAAAAATCTGACCCCACCCCAAGCTCGACGTCTGGTGTTCAAGTCAGAGGGGACTTCTGTTAATAGCCAAAATTGGCTAAGGACCAAAGGAAAATTTTCCACCTCCAGACCTGGTTTCAATACCCGAGAGTTTCCACCAGGAGACCATTCTATCTAGAACCGAACTACGATACCACCCCAGGAACAAGGGCGGGCTCCGGAAACATCTGGGAAAGAGGCCGGAATGATCAGATCTGGCCCGTATCACCAAAACTAGAAGTTCCCCGAAGTCGAGGTCACCTCGTAAATGCTCCGGAGACTCACCTATTCCTCGTTGACATAGGAGAATATCCCTAAGAAGGCCGTACCTAGCTTTGAAAGATCAAAGGAAGCCACACCTAGCTTCGAAAGGTCAGGGGAAGCCACACCTAGCTTTAAAAAGGTCAAGGGAAGCCAGATCTGGCTCCTAGCTGGATGAAACTTCTCAGATATCGAGGTCGGAACACTGATCGACCTCACTAGTTGATGCACCACACCATGCCATATTCAACAACCTCTATAAAGGATCATGCTCTAAAGATACGAAAATACACTAGATCATATCTGAAAACGTTACCTAGAACAAGTAAGAGAATCCAAAGAGGAAACAAACTGATCTCCACCAAGATATTCTCAATTCGGCTATTAACTCAAAGTCAATGACATTGAAGCGAGAAAGCCCGCCCGATAAGGAGGGGAGAGACTGAGAAAATCAAGGGAGAATCAGTTGATTTAACCTACAAAACTATGTATAAATAGAAAGAAAGAAAAGGAAAAGAGGAGACTACTATTCGACAGGCATACGAAAAATACTCAACCATACCCTAGAGAGAGTGGAGAACAAATATAAAGAAATTTGTATTTGTACACCATGCACGTTCAATAAAAATACTCTTGCTTTCTTTTGGGTGAATTGTATCATTATTCCTTGTCACTTTATAAATCATCGCTACACATACGATCAATCTTGGCCACCACCTACGTGGTAGTGGTCTCGAGGGTGTTAACTGAGATTTCTCGCCTCGAGCAAAATTTCCGTTAACAAGTACCATATGTATCCATTTGCTTGCATCTCTCATATCCTCCATTTTATATTTATCACTTTAATCACCATTCTCATCTCTCCATGTTCTCTTATTTTTATTATCTTTATTTTCATGCTTTCTCTTTCTCACACACTCAAATGCTACACTTCATACACACTATTCCCACCATTGCCGTGTTCTTATTTATATTGCTTTTAATAATCACTAAAACGAGAGACAATTGACGGATGACACCTCCCTGTGGACGATACCTTTCGTTTACCGCTTTACTAAGCTTTCAAAAACTTTAGAGCACATTGCGTAAGACTTTTTATAAATTTTTTTTTGATCCGCAATTTGGTAACGACATAAAAAACGAGTATCACTGACCGGAGGTTGGCGGGATGAAAAACAGCATGAAGTTGAGTCATGGGTGTGTTTAGAACGCCATTTGGGTGTATTCTAGAACGATATTGGGGTGTATTCAGCACCTTATGTTTTGTCTTTTTCTAGAGTACATTTAGAAGTGGGCCGGGGGTATTTAAAAGCCCATATCATCACCAAATGAAACACACAGTTTCATTAATGCGGTGGCAAGAGCTGTTGGTGAATTAAATTTAGGCCCTTGTACTCTTCCAAAATCACAACAACTTAAAACGTTCCTTAATGTTTACACTTTTACCCCTGATTCTTCCAAAATTACACCAACCTTTCTAAATCTTCATTTTTACTTGAAACACTTATTTTAACATATTAAATATCCAGTTTTACCAGAGGGATAAGCACAAAATAAAAAGAATTTAGAAATTGTATGACCTTAGTCGAAGAAGGACATGCTACATAAATGGAAGCAATCAGAGATTATTTGGAGAAGAAATCCTCCCTAAGGATCCAATGGAAGCAAACAGGATCAGATACAGAGCCACCAGGTACATAATAATTGGGGTAGAGTTACATAGACACTTCAAAGGTATGTCAGACAGATCGAGGTTGGTAAACATCCTAAAGAGCATACATAGCGGGGTCTGTGGGAATCATGATAGGGCCCTTAGATCACAAAACCCTTAGACAAGGATTCTACTGACCAAACCTATTTAAGGACGCCCAGCGAATGGCAGAGAAGTGTAAGACCTGTCAAAGGATCACAAATGACATCAAGCGACCATCCGAGCAGTTGAAGAACCTGACCTCTCCATGGCCATTTGTAATGTGGGGGCTCGATCTGATCGGCCGAATGCTGAGCATAACTAAGTAGGGAGCAAGGTATGCCATCGTGGCAGTAGACTAATTCATGAAGTGGGTTGAAGTAGAGGCGTTTGTGTACATAACTGAAGCCAACACTACCAGCTTTGTGAAGAATAACATCATCTATAGACTTGGGAATTCGGACACGATCATCACCGATATTGGAACCCAATTTGACAGTAATAACTTCAAAGAAATGTGCGAGATGTACAATATCAAGAACTATTACGTAACACCTACCCTCCCACAGACCAATGGGTAGACCAAAGTTGTAAACAAGATCATCAAGCATACCTTAAAGGCCAAGCTTGATACCAAGAAGGGAAACTGGCTAGACAAACTACATGAGGTGCTCTAGGCATACCAGACCATAGAAAAGACAACAATGGGTGAGACTCCTTACTAGTTGTCATTCGGGACCGAAGCAGTCATCCCTGTTGAGGTAGTCTACACCTTTCAAAAAGTTCAACTGTACCAATCCGAACAAAATATGGGCATGTTGGAGCAAAACCTAGATGAACTTGAAGAAAGAAGAGATTTGGTGCGTATGAGAAACAAGACCTATCAACAGATGGCATCTATATATTACAACTGACACGTTCAGATAAGGAGATTCCAACTCAAGAACCTAGTCCTAAGAAGAGTGTCTCTGAATACAAAGGCTAAAGCAGTTGGCTCTTTGGCGAACCAATGGGAAGGATCCTATTGTTAGGATTATGCTCAATAGCAAGAGTGTAATATTGTATTTGACAATCTTTTCATATTAATAAAGTGATTTCTAGTTTAACAAATCTTATAGCATTTATAGTTTAATTATTATAATTATAAAAAGTAAATAATCATAAGGTCAAAAGACTATGAGAAAAGAAAATTTTTTCGTACATCTGGATATGTATGAGGTAGAAACAATTCTTTAGTTAGTCTTGAATAATATTCACAACTTAAGATAAAGGTTGGGCGCATTTATCTTGTTAAAGTTATAGATTCTTTTGCTAGCATTTGATCTCACTCAAATGTGTTATGATGAGTCTAAAATCATCAAAGTGTGGTGTCTTTGGGCAAAAGAATCTAGTGCACTGGGTGCATTGAATAGGATCGTAGTGAAATACTTTATCCAGAACCGTCAATGGATATAAGTTTTCACTTGAAGGCAATCAAAAAGTCTATCTCAATCTTGAGATAAATGATGAACTTATGGTTGCAAGTGTTATCATTTGAGCTATCAATGAGTACGATTATATATCATAGTCTATCCAAGATAGTTTGGTGGTATTCACTTGTTAATCGATAGAGGACTTCATTTACAGATACGGACATCGTGGCTCCATTTATTAAATAAGAGTAGAATATCATCATATGGATGTTTTGAGGCATTGGATATTAAATCTTAACGTTAAGTTTTCAATAGTGTCTATTGAGATATGGCTTCTGGACAAGTCAAAATATTCACTCTCAAAATGTGGTCATATGGGTAAATATGGTAACTTGGAGAGCTATAGGCGGTCTATGAGCTCTTAGCGATTACTGATATTCTGCACGAGAATACACTATCTCCATTAAGATTGTCTAGGGTAAGAATGAGCAATATTAACTTATTCTATCTTTATTTAAGAGTTCAATTTTAGTTCTTTAGTGGAATAAACTAAAATTAATAGATCAAACCTAAGTGAATCATTTGTTGATTGTGATTAGGTTATGTCTATTGAAGCTTAAATTTAGATAGCCCGCCAAGATCCCCAATTCACATGAACTTGCATAGATCACTTGATATATTCTACCGGACAAATTTATGGGTCCATCTAGAATTGTATTAAGGCATGTGGACTTGTTTCTTTTAGTAAGAATGGGTCTAGTTCACATGTGGACTTTTTACTAAGGTCCAATGGATTTAATAAAATAGAAAAAACAATATTGGCTTGGGCGGCAAGGGACTATTTGTTTGTCTTATATATTGTTTTCATTTTGTTATTTAATTAAATGGAAATTAATTAATTTATTAATTAATTATTTATTTAATTAAAAGTCAAAATCATTTTCTAACTAGGAGAAGGATTTCTAGTGTCATACTATTGTGGTAGTATAATAAGTATCAAAGACTATATTTGATAAGTAGATAAATAAAAGTATTTTATTTATCTAGTCAAATTAGGAACTTTTTGATGTAGTCACAATTTTTATATTTAATAATTTATTATTGGATAATACATTCATGAGTTGGAATAAGGTTAAAACTCAAAGTTGATAGGAGACTTAGAGAAGAAGTAATCCTACTTGTGTGAGGATTTGACTACAAGGTAGAAATCCTACTTGACTAAAGATTAGGCCTTCACCTATATATATATATATATATATTATATTAAATTCGTTTTTGAATAGTAGTTAAAAAAAGTTTTTTTTTTTAGAGAAAGAATTTTTTATTCTCTTGCTTTTGAATAAAAAAAAAACTTTCAACTCAAGAAAGCGGTGTATTGAATTCGGCCAAAGAGAAGAGAAAAGGGGAATGTTTTTGTTTTCGATAGTACACTAGTATCCTTTACATCAAAAAGGATTTTGTGAACAAAATTGAATCGGGTTCACGCGAGTTTCAATCAAATAGATTGATAATTCACAAGTGACCAGACGTTCTTCGGTTTTCTCTTGAAGGATTATTGTGACTAACAAAGAAGAAGATTTTGTTTGTTTCATCCTCAAGTATACAATTAAAGAAAGGGAGCCCACACTCCTAGGTGATTCACGTTCGTGATTGGATTGGAAGATCTTGCGGATCCAATTCAACCCTAGTTCAATTGTCACGAGAAAAAGGTACGATACTTTTGATTATATGTCAACTAATCTAGAGCTAAGGTTCTTTCTTTTAAAGGAAATTTTTTTAAAATATACCACCCAATGTTTCGCTTACGCCACGTTTTGAACCATTTTTTTCCCTACACCTATCAAGTGGTCGGTTTAGCCGAGCATGGAGCATATCGCCTAGCCCGACCAAAATAAGGAGAGTTATCCCGACCATGCAATACCCAGTACTTAAAGACCTACCACCCTTAGGGGTATATATCTTTCATTTTCCTATTGTTACTTAGTATTAGATTAGAATGATTGTTATTTTTTATCTTTGTTAACTGAAAATTTGCTCGTGGTGAGAAATCTCAATTAACACCCTAGAGACCACCACCACGGTGGTAATGGCCAGGGTCGGATATACTTTATACCTAGCTTGTTCAGATGATAATTTAAAATGCTAATATTGGTACCATCGAAAGAGAATAAAGATCATTTTATTATCAATGATATCTCATGTACAAAAATCTCTCAAATGCTCTCCATTTCTGTAAGATGTAGTAGGTGGTTGTCGTATGCTTGTCGAAAAGTAGTCCCTTTTTTTCTTCTTTCCCCTCAATTATACATAGTTTTGGTAGGTTAAATTTGTGATTCTCCCTTTGATTTTCTCAATCTCTTCCATCCTTATCGGACGGGATTTCTCATTTAAAGGTCATTGACTTTGTGTTAATTGACAAGAACCTTTTTCACTTATGTCGTTTTTTAAAAGATCAATCCGTCAATAATATTTTAAGAAACCTCACTAAGCCTAAATCAGTTTGAAAACGTAAATATAGTGGCAAGTGGGTGTCGTCCATAGGGAGCGGAGTTAGCCAAATTAGTTAATGCTAAAGCAATGGTATGTATATATATATAATAGCAAAACATGAATTGGTGAAAATGTAGATTGTGAACCAACTCTAAATAATACTAAATTAAATATGTAAATAGAATGAAAGGGGAATATGGAGTGAAGGATATATAGATGATGGAAACTAAGGAGTTAATGGATTCGAAAGCAAATACTGGGCAATGCAACAAACTTGTCAATAGCACGGCTTTTCAAGGTAACCGACCTAGGATGTATAGAGTCGGTTATTTATCCCTAGAAGGTGGCCAGCCTAGGATGTATAGTGCGGACCACCTATTAGGGATTAATCCTTGTAAACTACCAACCTAGGATGTATAGAGTTGATTGTTTACCGGATTCTAGAAATGAAGCTCGTCTACCTAACATTGACTCAACCGATTAAAGATAGTCACCCTAGGATGTATAGTGATGACTTCTAACTCTCTCACGGTTCTGACCTAGGATGTATAGTGCCGGAAACACGATCGAGGTTAGATTAAAACCACGGTTTAAGAGTCAGAATTCATGACTTTCCGTCCATTCCTTAGAGCATTAAACAACTAAACATCATGTATATCTAGATGGAATACTCATACATAATACAAAGACATCTTGCAAAGATCATGTATCTACACAAGAAATCAATGATAAATATTCACAACAAGAATAGATCAATGGAAGATAGACATGAATATCAATATAATATCAAGTTTATGTACAAGCCCAATATTAAACTAACTACTCCATCAACCCCTTAGAGGGGATTTAGCTACTCATTACAACTAGGAAATCAGTAGAGAGGAGAAAGAAATAACCCTTCGAGAACATCTCCTTCCTTGAAGTGGCTCCAATCTCCTAACTTCCTTGAAGTTGAGTAGAGAATGTGTGGATGAGAGGTAGAGAGAGAAACTAGATCTTAGAATGTCTAATCTGCCTAAAACGGAGTTAAAAGCTCCTTAAAACGTTTCTATACTTTTCTATTTATACTAAATACAAAAATAGGTCACTTAAGCTTTGAAAATCAGACTGGCGCGCTCGAAGTGCGGGTGGAGTGCGGGTGATTTACCCGTACTGTACCCGCACTGTATGGGTTGTCTGCAACTTCAGTTCTCGGAGCATGGCAGGAGTGCGGGTGGAGTGCGGTTGAATTACCCGCACTGTACCCGCACTTGGAGTCGAACTGTGGTCGCACTGTGATCGCACTTACCTGTCAGGTGAAAGATCTACCTTCTGTCTTGAGCCAAAGTGTGGGTATAGTGCGGTTGGATGACCCGCACAGTACCCGCACTCTAGTGTCAGGTGCAATCTGCTCTTCTGTTCTTGATACAAGTGCGGGTAGAGTGCGGTTAGATGACCCGCACAGTACCCGCACTCTGATGTCAGGTGCAACTCTGCTCTTCTGTTCTTGATACAAGTGCGGGTGGAGTGCGGTTGGATAACCCGTACAGTACCCGCACTCTGATGTCAGTTGCAACTCTGCTCTTTTGTTCTTGATATAAGTGCGGGTAGAGTTCGGTTAGATGACCCGCACAGTACCCGCACTCTGATGTCTGGTGGGTGATCAGCTTCTCTGGTTTGGCATTAGTGCGGGTGGAGTGCGGTTAGTTGACCCGCACTGTACCCGCACTTTAGCTCTGTACTTACACTCTTCCCCGGCTTTGCACATGAGTGCGGCTGGAGTACGGCTGGAGTACGGTTGCGACCCGCACTTGACCCGTACTGTAGAGGTGTTTGGGCTTCTTTTTCTGCTGGAATCACCACCATATGCTTCCAAACCTGTCCTTACATCATTTCCTATAAATAAGCATAAAACAACCCATGAGAGATACAAAAACACCCGAGAACAGAACAAAAGGTAAGGATCTGAGGGCCTAAATATACAACATATTTGGCCCGATCATTAATAACCAAGTACAGAATATCTTGGTGGAGATTAGTTTGTTTCCTCTTTAGACTCTATTACTTGCTCTACACATACGTAATGTTTCCAGATATGATCCAGTGTATCTTCGTATCATCACAGCGTGATTTCTCATAGAGGTCGTTGAATATGGTATGTATTGTTTGGTATAGCGAGGTAGATCAGTGTCCCTGCTTCGGTATTCATGAGCTTAGTCTAGCCAGGAGCTTGGTCTGACCTCCCTTGATCTCTTGGAGCTTGATGCGGCCCCATGCAGACATTCTTCTATGGCAGCAAGGTTTTGGCGAGATTCCAGAGAGGTTGTGAGGTAGTCTCGACCTCGGGGAGCTTGAGTCAGTCTTGACCTCGGGGAGCTTCCCGATTCTTCTTTGGTGACGCGGGCTCGATCTGATCCCGCCGGGCTCTATTCTGGGTGTTTTGGAGCTCGCCTTTATTTCTATAGGGTGGTATCGTAGCTTGACTTCTAGAACCGTGGTCCCCTGGTGGATAACCTCGAGCCTAAATTCAGACTAGGAGGGTGAAAAATTTCCCTTTAGTCCCTAGCCAAATTTGGCTATTAACAGAAGTCCCCTCTGACTTGAACGCCAGTGATTGAGTTTGGGGTTGGAGTCAGATTTCCTATTTTATTTAGGGAATTTTTCCTTCTTTACCGTTACAAGAATCTTAGGGGAAATCTTTCCATTAATTGCACAAGTGATGTGGCGAGAGCCGACCGGTGTATTCCCAAGTCAATCCAGATGCGTTACGGCAGTTCCCACGATTAGAGGAGATCTTTACCGAAACTTTCGACGGTGTGTAGCCAATGCTACTGCTCTACTGCCTATTTATACTTGGTTATTCCAACGCCTTCCACATACCTTCCCTTTTTTTTTCAAATCTCAAATTTTCTAAAGAAAGACCTTCTCTCAAGTAACATCTCCCTTCTCATTCTTCTTCCTCGTAGACTTCATTCCAATATGTCAAAAGCCAGTCACGACTCCAGTTGATTCCATTGTCGATGGTGAGGAGGTCACTAGTCTCGCCCTTGGCAAGCGAGCGCGCAAGAGTTTTGACAGTGAGGACTTTGCGCCAAGTCCCCAACGCCGGCGGTCGACTAGAAACGTAGCCCTTGGGACCGGGTTCTCTAATCAACCTGATAATCCTCTGGATTTGGTTGATGAAGGCTCTGATAAAGAGGACAGAGAGGATGTTGCCGGGAAAGGTCAAATCACAGTTGCAGGTCCTTCTCTGGAGAGGCTTGCCCCTTATGATTTCAAGGGTTGTCCCCGACTCTATCGTTGATCCGAACTCGATTGACCGCTTGAGGTCCAAGTACGGCATTCCCGACAGTATTTCTATCTCGGTTCCTCCCAAAGGTTATGAATTCTTCAATCCCTCCGACGGCGTGCTTCCATTTCATGTGGCAGCTCTCGAGAATGGGGTCAGGCTTCCCCTTCATCCTACCCTTCGACGAGCTCTCAACGCCATTCAGCTTGCTCCCCTCCAGTTGACACCCGGCTTCTGGAGATATTTGATTGGCTTCCTCGTGATGCGGAGGGAACAATGCTAGCCGAGCAAGGTAACGAGAGAGCCCGTAACAGAGGAGTTGGCCTACCTTTTTCAAATCGAGAGCCTCTCCGGTGCTCCCCGACGTCAGTTCTATGCAAAAGCCAAGAACAAGCTCAACTTTGTCATTCCTGGTGCTCCGAAGAAAGATCCCGCCTGGAAGAAAGAGTGGATCTTAGCAGGGGGTGACTGGGGAAGGTCGATTTTTATTAGAGGGCACGAGTTTGAGGTTCCCACAGCATTCAGTGACAAACCATCGTGGGACCGGGACTCCCTGCCACCTGAGTATGAAACTGTTTTGAAGGCCATTCTGGCCAGGAACTACTTGAACCTGAAGTTTTCAACCGCTGAAACCTTCGATCCTCACAAGGTGAATCAATACCTGGGAATCTCCTTCGATCCTCACAAGGTGAATCAATACCTGGGAATCTCCGATGCCATTCCTCGTAAGTAACAATGAATCGTCTTTCTTTGTCTCGTTGACCAACTCAGTTATGACGTTTCCCCTTTTGTTTCATTTACTTATAGTTTTTGTTGTTAAGCCAGCTTCTCGTGAAGGCCAAGGATTCCCGCAAGCTCGCGTTCCTCTTCCCCCTACTGGGGTCGCGCCAGCTCCTGCTCTGCCTACCTCCCCAGCTGGGTCTAGGATGGCCAACCTTGCATTGCGGGCTTCTCGGGCATTGAACAGGGCTCCCCAGACTGTTGATACAACTGCTTCTGCCCCATCTACTATAGTTGTAGGGAAAAATTGCTTAAAACAGCAGCGGAAGGCGAAAAAATAATTTTCGTATAGTTTTAAATTTTTCTAAAGATTTGACCCTTAACCCTTTAATTAATTAAACTCAAATATACGGTTAGAGTTAAATACCTCTTGTCGCGTGATCCGATTGACTTACGTCGATGGTAATCCGCAAGATCTTCAATCCTAGCACGTACGTGAATCACCTAGGAGCGTGGTCTCCCTTTTTCTTTGAATTGCTTACCTTAGAATGGATGTATGGAATTTCTGATCTTGATCTTCAATAGTAAAACACCAAGAGCCTAAAAAAATAGTTCCGGTCACTTTTGAATTCACAATCAATATGATTGAAACTCGAGTAACCCTAAATCGAAAGTGTGCACAAAACCTTTTGATGTTAAAGGCTTGTAAGTGCACTATCGAATGAGAACTTATTTTCTTTTTCTCTCTTGGCCGAAAATCTATGTGTATAGAGTAGGATTTTTTATTTTCAAAACAAACAAAAATCTCTCTCTATTTTGCTTCTTGGTGGCCGAAAATTCATAACCTTATATTTATAGGTTGGCCGAATTTTCTCCTTCACCAAGTAGGGTTGGTTAATTTCCTTACTTGAAAAGGAATTGTCCTTTTCCCTAATTCCTATCAATTCAAGAATCCTAACCCTTGTAGTACTAGTGGTGGCCGAATTCTTTGTATAATAAGGAATGTATGTGGACTTAATCCTTACCACATTAGGACTCCTATCACTTAAAAGAATTCCAACCCTAATCCAACACATAGTATTTAATTTATTGATCAGGAAAAGATTTTGATTTAAACTATTAATTAATTAAATAATTAATTAATTCCCATTTAATCAAAACAATAAAATAAAATAATATCTTGGGCTATTTTATTTAGCCTTGCCGCCCACACCATGTATATATGGGCCCAATATTATTTTTCTTATTTTATTTAATCCATTAGGCTTTAAATAAAAGCCCACATGTGAACCAGACTTATTCTTACTAAAAGAAACAAGCCTACATGTCTCCTTTTAATATATTAATATAATAGTGCAGCCCATTAAATAAATAATAGACATATTATATTCTTAATATATTAAATGCAATTCTAGATGGACCCATAAATTGGTCCGGTAGAATATATCAAGTTATCCATGCAAGTACGTGTGGATTGTGGATCTTGGCGGGCTATCTAAATTTAAGCTTCAATAGACATAACCTAATCACAATCAACAAATGATTCATTAAGGTCCGATCTATTAATTTTAACTCATTCCACTAAAGAGCAAAAATTGAACTCTTAAATAAAGATAGAATAAGGAGATGTTTCTCATTGATACCCTAGACAATCTTATAGGAGATGGTGTATCCTCGTGAATAATATCAGTAATCGCCAAGAGCTCATAGACCGCCTATAGCTCTCCAAGTTACCATATTTCCTCATATGACCATATTTTGAACTTGGATATTTTGACTTGTCCAGAAGCCAGGTCTTCAATAATCATTATTGAAAACTCAACGTTGAGATTTAATATCCAATACCTCAAAACATCCATATGATGATATTATACTCTCATTTAATAAATGGAGCCACGATGTCCATATCTATAAATGAAGTCCTCTATCGATTAATAAATGAATACCACCAAACTATCGAGGATAGACTATGCTATATAATCGTACTCATTGATAGCCCAAATGATAACACTTGAAACCATAAGTCCATCATTTATCTCAGGATTAAGATCGACTCTCCGATTGTCCTGATAATGAAAAGACTTATATCTAGTGACGGTTCTAGATAAAGTATTTCATTGTGATCCTGTTCAATGCACCTAGTGCACTAGATTCTTTTACTCGAAAAACTTTCGATGATTTTAGACTTATCATAACTCATTTGATCCCACTCAAATGCTAGTAAAAGAATTCTACAACTTTATCAAGATAGAGGTGCCCAACCTTTAACTTAAGTTGTGAACGTTATTCAAGACTAACTAAAGAATTGTGTCTACCTCATACATATCCGGATGTACAAACAATTCTTTATATCTCATAGTCTTTTGACCTTATGATTATTTACCTTGACAATTATAATTATAAATGCTATAAGATTTTGCAGAATCAGAAATCACTTTATTTATATGAATAGATTGTCAATTACAATATTACACTCTTACTATTGAGCATAATCCTAACAATCTCCCACTTGCACTATAGCAAATGTGTCATATCTCTCATTCCCATGTTCTCTAGGTGCCCATCAAAACTCTTTTGAGGTAGAGCCTTTGTGAAGGGATCTGCTAGATTTTCTGCCGACGCGATTTTGGTAATGGTCACGTCTCCCCTATGAACAATCTCCCTTAAAAGATGATACTTTCTTTCAATGTGTTTTCCTCTCTTATGACTTCTTGGTTCTTTCGAATTAGCCACTGCTCCACTAATATCACAGTAGATAGTGATCTGCTTATTCGCACTAGGAACTACTTCTAAGTCAATCAAGAATTGGCGAAGCCAAACAGCCTCCTTGGCAACTTCGCATGCAGCAACATACTCTGCTTCCATGGTGAAGTCAGCAATACAAGATTGATTGATACTCCTCCAAATGACTGCTCCTCCTCCAAGAGTAAACACATATCCTGATGTAGATTTTCTAGAGTCAGAATCCGATTGGAAATCAGAATCTATATACCCTACGGGGATTAAATCCCCTCTAGAGTATACAAGCATATTATCTTTCGTTCTCCTAAGATACTTGAAAATATGCTTGACTGCCGTCCAGTGATCAGGACCAGGTTTCGATTGAAACCTGCTAACTATGCCAACAGCAAAACAAATATCTAGTCTAGTACAGAGCATTTCATACATGAGACTTCCAACTGCCGAGGCATATGGAATTCTACTCATGAATTGCTCTTCATGCTCATTCTTAGGAACTTGTTCCTTAGAAAGTTTGATTCCATGCCTAAAAGGTAACATACCTTTCTTGGAATCTTGCATGGAAAACCTAGACAAGATTTTGTCTATGTATGAAGCTTGGGATAGTGCAATCGTTTTATTCTTTCTATCCCTTATTACTTGGATACCTAGAATAAAACTTGCTTCTCCTAAGTCCTTCATATCAAATTGTTTTGCTAACCATTCTTTTACTGATGTCAATACTCCCACATCGTTTCCAATGAGTAATATATCATCTATGTAAAGAATAAGGAAAACCAACTTGTCACCTTTGATCCTTTTGTATACACAAGGTTCTTCAAGGTTCTTTAAAAATCCAAAACCTTTTACAGCTTGGTCGAACCTTATGTTCCAGGATCTGGATGCTTGCTTTAATCCATAAATTGATTTCTGCAACTTGCATACCTTTTCCATTTGGCCCTTTTCAATGAATCCTTCTGGTTGCATCATATAGATGCTTTCGTCAAGACTTCCATTAAGGAAAGCTGTCTTGACGTCCATTTGCCAAATCTCTAAATCTAAAGATGCTGCAATGGATAAGAGTATCCTAATGGATTTAAGCATGGCCACAGGAGAGAAGGTTTCCTCGTAATCGATACCTTCTTTCTGTGTGTAACCTTTAGCTACCAATCCAGCTTTAAAAGTTTCCACCTTTCCATCCATACCTCTTTTCCTCTTGTATACCCACTTGAACCCAATGGGTTTTATCCCTTTAGGCAAGTCTACAAGGGACCAGACTTTGTTATCGAACATGGATTCAATCTCAGATTGCATTGCCTTTTGCCAATGGTGACAATCAACATCCTCCATCGCTTCCTTATACGTGTAGGGATCATCGTCGTCAGGGAGATTCGCAACAGATTCTCCTATACCGATGTATCTTTCAGGTTGGGTTCTAACCCTCCCACTACGACGAGGAATGGTAGGTTGTTGATTTTGTGTTGGAGTGGAAATTACAATTGGGTTAGGTTGTGAAACCTCTTGTGGAATTGTATCTCCTGACATATCATTCAGGACAATTCTACTTTTGGGAACAAAATCATTCATATAGTCCTTTTCCAGAAATGTAGCATTTGTTGAAACAAACACTTTTTGATCTGAAGGACTATAGAAATAATATCCTTTAGTTCCTTTTGGATACCCCACAAATATGCATGTTTCCGAACGGGACTCCATCTTTTCTGTCTTTCCTTTTAACACATGTGCAGGACAACCAAATATCCTCATGTGTTGTAAACTAGGCTTTCGCCCAGTCCACAATTCATGTGGGGTTTTAGGGACAGATTTAGATGGTACATCGTTTAGAATATATATTGCTGTTTGTAGAGCATATCCCCAAAAAGAAATAGGAAGTGTTGAATAACTCAACATTAATCTAACCATCTCTAAAAGAGTCTTATTTCTCCTTTCTCCTGCCCCATTTTTGTTGAGGTGTACCTGGTGCAGAAAGCTGAGAAACTATCCCATTATCAATAAGATATTGCTGAAACTCTCCAAATAGATATTCTCCACCACGATCAGATCTCAAGATTTTTATATGTTTCTCAAGCTGATTTTCTACTTTAGCTTTGAATACTTTGAACATATCAAATGCATCTGACTTATGTCTCATGAGATACACGTAACCAAATCTTGAGTAATCATCTGTGAAGGTGATGAAGTACTCATATCCACCTCTAGCTTGAATGCTCATAGGACCACATACATCAGTGTGTACTAGTCCTAAACATTTAGTGGCTCTTGCACCTTTGGTATTGAATGGCCTTTTGGTCATTTTACCTTCCAATCAAGATTCACAAGTTGGTAGATCATCAACCTTTAAGTCACTTAAAGGTCCGTCACATACCAATCTTTTAATCCTATTAAGGTTAATGTGACCTAGGCATAAATGCCAAAGGTAGGTTTCATCTTTTGATAATTTTACTCTTTTATGATTAGGTTCCGTTATTTCTGTGTCTAACGAGTGAGAGATATTTCTATGCAAAAAGAATAGACCGTTTTCCAATGTACCTTTGCAAACAATTTTATCATTCTTACTAATAATAAAAGCTTTATTAAAAGTAACCGAATAACCAAATTTATTTAAACAAGAAATTGAAATTAAATTCCTCTTGAATTGAGGTACATAATAAACGTCTATTAATTCTAAATGCCTACTAGAATCTATAATAACTCTAATATCTCCCACTGCACTTGCAGACACTAACGATCAGTTGCCCAAGCGCAAATTGATTTCGTTCTTATTCAGCCTTCTTCTTTCTTGGAACCCCTGTAAGGAATAACAAACATGATTAGTGGCTCCAGAGTCTATGATCCAAGAATCTGTAGAATCTGCCAGAAAACATGTTTCAAGATAATTAATATTACCGATGTATCTTTCAGGTTGGGTTCTAACCCTCCCACTACGACGAGGAATGGTAGGTTGTTGATTTTGTGTTGGAGTGGAAATTACAATTGGGTTAGGTTGTGAAACCTCTTGTGGAATTGTATCTCCTGACATATCATTCAGGACAATTCTACTTTTGGGAACAAAATCATTCATATAGTCCTTTTTCCAGAAATGTAGCATTTGTTGAAACAAACACTTTTTGATCTGAAGGACTATAGAAATAATATCATTTAGTTCCTTTTGGATACCCCACAAATATGCATGTTTCCGAACGGGACTCCATCTTTTCTGTCTTTCCTTTTAACACATGTGCAGGACAACCAAATATCCTTATGTGTTGTAAACTAGGCTTTCGCCCAGTCCACAACTCATATGGTGTTCCAGGAACCGACTTTGATGGTACCACGTTTAGAATATATATTGCAGTTTGTAGAGCATATCCCCAAAAAGAAATAGGAAGTGTTGAATAACTCAACATAGACCTAACCATGTTCAAAAGAGTTCTATTTCTCCTTTCTGCTACCCCATTTTGTTGAGGTGTACCTAGTGCAAAAAATTAAGAAACTATCCCATTATCAATAAGATATTGCTGAAACTCACCAAATAGATATTCTCCACCATGATCAGATCTCAAGATTTTTATGCGTTTCTTAAGCTTATTTTCTACTTCAGCTTTGAATGCTTTGAACATGTCAAAAGCATCCGAATTATGTCTCATGAGAGACACATAACCAAATCTTGAGTAATCATCTGTGAAGGTGATGAAGTACTCATATCCACCTTTAACTTGAATGCTCATAGGACCACATACATCAGTGTGTACTAGTCCTAAACATTCAGTGGCTCTTGCACCTTTGGTATTGAATGGCCTTTTGGTCATTTTACCTTCCAAACAAGATTCACAAGTTGGTAGATCATCAACCTTTAAGTCACTTAAAGGTCCGTCACATACCAATCTTTTAATCCTATTAAGGTTAATGTGACCTAGGCGTAAATGCCAAAGGTAGGTTTCATCTTTTGATAATTTTACTCTTTTATGATTAGGTTCCGTTATTTCTGTGTCTAACGAGTGAGAGATATTTCTATGCAAAAAGAATAGACCGTTTTCCAATGTACCTATGCAAACAATTTTATCATTCTTACTAATAATAAAAGCTTTATTAAAAGTAACCGAATAACCAAATTTATTTAAACAAGAAATTGAAATTAAATTCCTCTTGAATTGAGGTACATAATAAACGTCTATTAAATCTAAATGCCTACTAGAATCTATAATAACTCTAATATCTCCCACTACACTTGCAGACACTAACGATCCGTTGCCCAAGCGCAAATTGATTTCGTTCTTATTCAGCCTTCTTCTTTCTTGGAACCCCTGTAAGGAATAACAAACATGATTAGTGGCTCCAGAGTCTATGATCCAAGAATCTGTAGAATCTGCCAGAAAACATGTTTCAAGATAATTAATATTACCTTCTTCCTTCTTGTTCTGGGACTTTGGGCAATTTCTGTTCCAATGTCCCTTTTCACCACAAAGGAAGCATTTCCCTTTGATCTTGGTTACTTTCTTGGTCTCCTTCTTGGTAGGCCCAAGTTGCTTTTTCTTCTATTGTTTCTTGACCTTCTGACGGGTCTTAATAGTAGCAACTTTACCAACCATATGAATCTCTTGACCTTTGCTTTTCACAAGGATCTTTTCAACGCTTTGAACATCTTGCATCAGGCCCTGCAAGGTGTATTCCTTTTTGTTCAAGGTGTAGTCCAACTTGAACTGATCAAAGGAATCTAATAGTGAGTTGACAACCATGTCAATTTTCGTCTCACCATCTATCTCAGCGCCATTTAATTCTGCAATATTTAGATGTGCTATGACTTTCATCATGTGATCATTCACAGCCTGTCCAGGTTTCATCCTAAGATTCATAAAAACAGTCACTGCCTCTCTCTTAGTCGTCCTAGACCTCATAGCAAACATTTCTTCCAGAGACATCATAATATCAGCAGTAGACCCCATTCATTCACGCTGCTGTTGCAACACGTCGGAGATAGTAGCCATAATGTAACATTTGGCCATATCATCTGAGGTCTTCCATTGCTCATACTCATCTCTTTGAAAAATACTTGATTCATTATTAGGAGCAGGTGGTTTAAGAGTAGTTAGAACAAACTTATGTTTTTCACTTTGCAGCAGCAACCCAATTTTCATTTTCCATGTGACATAATTATCTCCAGTTAAAGTGTTATCTTTCAGGATGTTCATAAGTGATGGGGTCATGATTTCTGAATAAAACAAAAAGCATATATAAGTAAATAATCATTATAAAGCACTTTCGAATATTTATCTTGAATTAATTAAATAACTCAATCGTGAAAAATTCAACGGTGATCCAACACCCATAAATGTTACGCCTCCTTCGGGAGTTCGCACCATTTACTAGTTGGACTAGGTCCCACCTAATTGTTAACATAACAACCAGCGTTTTCAATTTTAGCCTTGCAATTTTATTAACAAGAACTCTCGGGAGGATATTAATAAAATTACATTTAGTGTGTTACCAAGATATCGACCCTCAATTTTCTCTCACGAAAATCCCTCCTCTGGGAGTAGATCTCGTTTGAGTCAATTGTCTAGTCTATCCTTGTGAGGAAGTATTTTACTAAATTCCATTTATAGATGCCCCTCGGGGGGATTACCAATAAATAATAAAGCTCAACTAACCTTGGAGGCCATAGGTGTTCTAACACACCTTCTCCCACTCAATTATTTAAGGCGTGTGATTAAATTCCAAAGAATGATTTTACCAAGTTATCTAGATGCCAATTAGATACCTAAATCATTCAATGCATGTTCATACCAAAAGAGATATATGAGTGGCACTCCTATTCTATATGACATGTTATCATATAATAACAAATATTGTAATATTTATACATAAAAATAAATAGCCACAATTTTGGTCCATCCTAGAAAAGCATGTAACTTACAATTGTACGGAATACAAAAAACTCCTTTCTTGGCAAACAAGACTTCAAGCGACCATCTCGCGCACGTAACTCGCGCGCCCGAAGATCACCAAGCAGCCCATGTGCACGCCTAGCCAATGCAAGGGCATGAGCTGCCGCATGGCCAGCCCATGCATGGGTTGCGCACGGTGCTGCACCGCAACAAGCGCAGCTGCACGCTTGGTTGCGTGCGCGCTTGTTGTCTCGGTGCGCTGGTGCTAAGACGGGTTCCGGATGCTCCAATTTCTTCAAATCTTCGAGTCTTCGAATCTTGAATATATTACAGCTTATTTTATACAATAAAATACTGCAGTAATTTGTTTTTTTTTTTTTACAAATAAAAAACTGCACAAAAAAAACTGCAGTATTTTTACTACATTAAAAATAACTGCACTATTTTATATAACATAAAAAAAAAATTAAGCAACTATCAAGAAGGAACTTGTGACAATAATAGGCCACCCTTCTTGTTACAATTCCGAAACAAAAATTACATGGAAAATCTAGTACCAAAATCGAGCAATAACAATTCACTTTATGACAACATATAAAATCCATACATTCCACATGTAATTATATATGTGAATACCTAGAGTGCCATCTCTTTCTAAAACATGCATAATCACAATAAAAAGAAATAGATTCACGTATATATACGTTAATTAATTAAAGGGTATAACCTGGGCTCTGATACCAATTGTAGGGAAAAATTGCTTAAAACCCGCAGCGGAAGGCGAAAAAATAATTTTCGTATAGTTTAAAATTTTTCTAAAGATTTGAACCTTAACCCTTTAATTAATTAAACTCAAATATACGGTTAGAGTTAAATACCTCTTGTCGCGTGATCCGATTGACTTACGTCGATGGTAATCCGCAAGATCTTCAATCCTAGCACGTACGTGAATCACCTAGGAGCGTGGTCTCCCTTTTTCTTTGAATTGCTTACCTTAGAATGGATGTATGGAATTTCTGATCTTGATCTTCAATAGTAAAACACCAAGAGCCTAAAAAAATAGTTCCGGTCACTTTTAAATTCATAATCCATATGATTGAAACTCGCGCAACCCTAAATCGAAAGTGTGCACAAAACCTTTTGATGTTAAAGGCTTGTAAGTGCACTATCGAATGAGAACTTATTTTCTTTTTCTCTCTTGGCCGAAAATCTATGTGTATAGAGTAGGATTTTTTATTTTCAAAACAAAAAAAAATCTCTCTCTATTTTGCTTCTTGGTGGCCGAAAATTCATAACCTTATATTTATAGGTTGGCCGAATTTTCTCCTTCACCAAGTAGGGTTGGCCGAATTCATTGAATAGGAAATCTAGGGTTAGTTAATTTCCTTACTTGAAAAGGAATTGTCCTTTTCCCTAATTCCTATCAATTCAAGAATCCTAACCCTTGTAGGACTAGTGGTGGTCGAATTCTTTGTATAATAAGGAGTGTATGTGGACTTAATCCTTACCACATTAGGACTCCTATCACTTAAAAGAATTTCAACCCTAATCCAACACATAGTATTTAATTTAATGATCAGGAAAAGATTTTGATTTAAACTATTAATTAATTAAATAATTAATTAATTCCCATTTAATCAAAACAATAAAATAAAATAATATCTTGGGCTATTTTATTTAGCCTTGCCGCCCACACCATGTATATATGGGCCCAATATTATTTTTCTTATTTTAATTTATCCATTAGACTTTAAATAAAACCCCACATGTGAACCAGACTTATTCTTACTAAAAGAAACAAGCCTACATGTCTCCTTTTAATATATTAATATAATAGTGCAGCCCATTAAATAAATAATAGACATATTATATTCTTAATATATTAAATGCAATTCTAGATGGACCCATAAATTGGTCCGGTAGAATATATCAAGTGATCCATGCAAGTATGTGTGGATTGTGGATCTTGGCGGGCTATCTAAATTTAAGCTTCAATAGACATAACCTAATCACAATCAACAAATGATTCACTTAGGTCCGATCTATTAATTTTAACTCATTCCACTAAAGAGCTAAAATTGAACTCTTAAATAAAGATAGAATAAGGAGATGTTTCTCATTGATACCCTAGACAATCTTATAGGAGATGGTGTATCCTCGTGAATAATATCAGTAATCGCCAAGAGCTCATAGACCGCCTATAGCTCTCCAAGTTACCATATTTCCTCATATGACCACATTTTGAACTTGGATATTTTGACTTGTCCAGAAGCCATGTCTTCAATAATCATTATTGAAAACTCAACGTTGAGATTTAGTATCCAATACCTCAAAACATCCATATGATGATATTATACTCTCATTTAATAAATGGAGCCATGATGTCCATATCTATAAATGAAGTCCTCTATCGATTAACAAATGAATACCACCAAACTATCGAGGATAGACTATGCTATATAATCGTACTCATTGATAGCTCAAATGATAACACTTGCAACCATAAGTCCATCATTTATCTCAGGATTTAGATAGACTCTCTGATTGTCCTGATAATGAAAAGACTTATATCTAGTGACGGTTCTAGATTGACGGTTCTAGATTCGAAAACCTGTCGATGATTTTAGACTCATCATAACTCATTTGATCCCACTCAAATGCTAGTAAAAGAATTCTACAACTTTATCAAGATAGAGGTGCCCAACCTTTAACTTAAGTTTTGAACGTTATTCAAGACTAACTAAAGAATTGTGTCTACCTCATACATATCCAAATGTACAAACAATTCTTCATATCTCATAGTCTTTTGACCTTATGATTATTTACCTTGACAATTATAATTATAAATGCTATAAGATTTTGTAGAATCAGAAATCACTTTATTTATATGAAAAGATTGTCAATTACAATATTACACTCTTTCTATTGAGCATAATCCTAACAATTGTTACTACCGTTCCCACGACTTACCTACCTGATGCTGCTACGCTTCCAACCCCCAAAGCATCGGAGGACTTTGAAGCGGGTATCGTAGGGATTCCTACTAGTCGCTCTCGCCCTCAGTCAAGCTCAACGGGGCAGGATGAAGTTTTGGAACAATTCATTGCATCCTGCCCGTGTTGTGGGCTCTCTAGGATGGCCTTGATGCCCGTCGATGTCTTGCTCACCAATGGGTCTGCTGTCTTAGCTGAGGTAATTGTTTCTCCTCTGTAATGCTTCTGTGACTACCAACTTGATCTATTCCTGACTCTGGCTTTGTATCTTGTAGGCTTTGAAGCCGAAGCTGAGAGAGCCATGGGATTTCTCAAGCGGGCTCTGACACTAGTACAAGAGATGACCTCCAACCAAGGGAAAATGGAGACCGAGCTGGCTGAGCTTCGTTATGATTATATGAGGACGAAGTTATCCTTTGATCAAGAAATCCTCCAATCTACCCGACGGGCCAAGCAAAGGGATTCTTGGAAAACTGAGGCTAAGAAGTTGGACCTCGAGAATCAAGATCTAATTGCTCAGGTGGCCAAGCTGCAAGCTGAGGCGGAGACCTCCTTTAGTTGGTAACCATGACCACGTTGGCGATCCACTCGGGGTAGCGTACCTCTCTGATAAATCCTGCCCTGATCAATTTGTCCACTTCCTCCTGAGCAGCAGTGTTTCTCTCAGTGATAAAGTGACGCATCTTCTGTTTGACGAACTTGACTATTGGATCCACCGCTATTTGGTGAGCGGCCAATGATACTGGGATCCCGGGCATCTCATCGTGGCTCCAAGTGAAGATGTCGCTGAATTCTCTGAGAAGCCCAATCAAGCCTTCTTTCACTTCCAGTTCGAGGGTAGCTCCGACCTTAACGACCTTGAAGGGATCATCATTTCTGATGGGTATCTCCTCTAGT
Organism: Dipteronia sinensis; assembly: GCA_033220585.1. NCBI lineage: Eukaryota > Viridiplantae > Streptophyta > Magnoliopsida > Sapindales > Sapindaceae > Dipteronia > Dipteronia sinensis. Next base: position 31,644,045 of record CM065641.1, on the reverse strand, counting down.
CTATGTACGAGTTGCCCGCTGGCCCATTCCTTGCTCTGTTCCTCCTCATCTGGTATGATGGGTTCATTTTCAAAATGATCTGCGGGCTCCATATCTTCTAGGGCCATCCCTGGCGCTTCCGCCTTCTGGATTGTTGCAACTTGTATCAATTATTTGGCTAAAGTTGTCGGATTGGAAGACACTACGTATAGCACTTTCTAGTTGCTTACTGGTCTCCACATACCTCTTCTACCTGGAATTTCAGTACATTGTGATATATGGACAAGACCCCCTTCAAGGAGGATAGAAAGGGTCTTCCTAAAATGGCGTTGTAAGCTAATGGGGTGTCAACCACAACAAAGTCCGTCATAATATTTTGTTGGAGAGGTGTGGTGTCGACGATAACTGGGAGGATCTTCGATCCTATTGGTATGATCAAGTCCCTAGTGAATCCATAAAGTGGGGTCATGCAGCTATTGTAACACCATTACTTCAGATTCAATTTTTCCAAGGTATCCTTGAAGAGGATATCTACATTGATACCCGTATCAACGAGCACGCGATGGACCATGCAGTTGGCAATTTGTATCGTGATCACCATGGGATCATCTTGAGGTTGTACGGAGTTTAAGATATTTGCTTCAGTGAAAACGATCTGTGCTGACTGGGAGGGTTCTGTCGGGCTTTGGCTGGCCTTGAAGATACCCCGACCTTCTTCTACACGGGGAATCTTCCTTGCATGATTTTTTCTGGAATTATTTGAGGTACCAGCCAATGTGGGCCTTCGGCTGATGGTGTGTATCACCTGTATCTGTTGCATTAAATCAGTCTGTTCTCCCTTTCTCTTCTCCGCATGCTCGAGGATCTCGGCTTGTACTTCCCTTCAAGTCTGAATATTATCTCTGAACTGCTGTAAGAACTCAATCAAACATCTTCCCCTTATCAGGGCTTCAATCTGGTTGCGCAGGTTATAACATTCGAAAGTGTTGTGACTCACGTCCTCATGGAAGTCGCAATATTTGTACCGGTTCCTCCTGTCAACTGGACTTTCATGGGTGCGGGTTTTTAGAGTAGCCTCTTGTCCCATATAGCGAGGTAGACTGTTTCCCGATAGGCGTTCAGGGGAGTGTAGTAATCATACCCTTTCTCCCCTCTCATTATGGGAGCTACATTCCTAGGAGGAGGTGAAGCTCAAGGAGGGGTTTGTCTTGCTGGATCCTTTTCCTGCCTAAGCTGAGAAGTGGGGAAGCAGTATGTCGATCTGTTGGGAAGTTTGTTCTGATTTTTTTTGAGTTGTCTCAGATCTGGGAGCTTCTTTTTTCTGACGCTTTGCCGTTCTCATATCGTCGTGTTCCATCTTAACTTTGAGTTGTTCATCGATCTCGACCTGCTCAAGAGCCCGGTCATAAGCCTCTTGGTAGGTCTCTGGAGGTCTCTTGGCAAAGGAATGAAAAAGCTTTCCTGCCCACAAGTTTCGCCTGAAATTGGCGAGAGTCTCTTTCTCTGTAAAAACTCCCATTTGGATGACTTCCTTGTGAAAGTGTTCCACGTAAGACCGAAGTATTTCCCCTCACTCCTGAATCACATATTAGGGATGTATGGGATCCTTTGGACGGGGTTTAACTCGGAACTGCGAGCAAAAATTTGTCGATAACTTTATGAAAGAATCCACACTACCAGCATGCAGCTTTCTGAACCAAGTTTTCGCATAGTCGGTCAGGGTCGTTGGGAAAATCCTACACATAGCTGCCTGGTGGTATTCTGGACCTCCATCTGTTGGACGAAGCTCTCCAGGTGACTTAAAGGGTCTTCCGTTCCGGAGAACTTATCTGTAGGCATTTTAAATATTGGTGGGAGCTCCGCTTCCCGGATCCTCCTGGTGAAGGGACCGTTCATCTCGTTTAATGGATCCTTCTTATCCTCCATATTCTTTCCTTTTCTTATCTGCAGGACCTCTTTCTATAGCTTTATCAGCTGATCCTTCAGTCGCTTGTTCCCAGGCTTCTTTGAATCGACCTCGGATTCTTCGCTATCAGATCCTTCTGATGAATTAGAGATCTCGACTTGGCCTTCTTTAGGAGCTGGATCTATCCGGGAGGTTTGCCGGCTATCTTCCTCTTGGGCCCGGGCTTCCATCCTTGAAGCTGTCGGGCGAAGGGCCTCTCGTTGCTCCCGGGTTAGAGCATCAGCTGCGGACTTAACTTCCCTGGGTTGATATTGTGATGGCCTCCTGGAAACTTGGGGCATGGGCCCTAGCCTGTCCTGGATCGAAGGCTGAAGCCCGGTCCTATCATGGGCTGGCTCTGGAGGATGAGGTCCCAGGCAATCAAAGGCAAGCTGCATGGTTCTAGGGCGTGCTCGGCTATCCCTGACCATTTTGATTGGTCGGCTGGAATGTGATGCCTTCTAGGGGCAAGGGAGGCGGACGTTTTCCATGAAAGCTGCCGCTTGTTGATCGAGCGCGGCCGGGCTTATCATAGAAGGAACAGAAGATCGTACATTAGTCATTTGGACCAGAACTTGACTGTGGTATCCAGGTTTCTTCCTCCTCCTTGGGGCTTTTCACGTTGAGGTAGCCGAAGGTTGTTCTGAAGCCGTGGGCTGTCCTTGGGAGGAGCGGAGCCTCATGATTCCTGTAAAACAACTAAAATATAAACGGTTGATTTGATTAGCTAGGTATGGGTGTTTCCTATAGACGGCCCCAGAAAGTGTTAACTGAAAATTTGCTCGTGGTGAGAAATCTTAATTAACACCCTCGAGACCACTACCACGGAGGTGGTGGCAAGGGTCGGATATACTTTATACCAAGCTTGTTCATATGATAATTTTAAATGCTAATATTGGTACCATCGAAAGAGAATAAAGATCATTTTATTATCAATGATATCTCATGTACAAATATCTCTCAAATGCTCTCCATTTCTGTAAGATGTAGTAGGGTGGTTGTCGTATGATTGTCGAAAAGTAGTCCCCTTTTTTCTTCTTTCCCCCCATTTATACATAGTTTTGGTAGGTTAAATTTGTGATTCTCCCCTTGATTTATTCAATCTCTTCCCTCCTTATCAGAGGAGATTTCTCATTTAAAGGTCATTGACTTTGTGTTAATAACCGAGTTGAGAATATCTTGGTGGAGATCAGTTTGTTTCCTCTTTAGACTCTATTACTTGCTCTACACGTACGTGATGTTTCCAAATATGATCCAATGTATCTTCATATCTTCACAGCGTGATTCCTCATAGAAGTCATTGAATATGGTATGTATTGTTTCGTATAGCGAGGTAGATCAGTGTCCCGGCTTCGGTATTCAGGAGCTTAGTCTAGCCAGGAGCTTGGTCTGACCTCCCTTCATCTCTTGGAGCTTGATGCAGCCCCCTGCGGACATTCTTCTGTGGCAGCTGGGATTTTGGCTAGCTTCCGAAGAGGTTGCAAGGTAGTCTCGACCTCGGGGAGCTTGAGTCAGTCTTGACCTCGGGGAGCTTCCCGATTTCTGCTTTGGTGACGTGGGCTCGATCTGATCGCCCCGAGCTCTATTCCGGGTGTTTTAGGAGCTCGTCTTTATTTCTGTGGGGTGGTATCGTAGCTCAGTTTCGGGAACCATGGTCCCCTGGTGGATAACCTCGGGCCTAGAGTCAGACTAGGAGGGTGGAAAATTTCCCTTTGGTCCCTAGCCAAATTTGGCTATTAACAATCTTTTCTGATCAATTGTTACTTTTTTAACTTTTTTCAATCGAGACGTGTCAAAATTTGGCAAAGTTATCAATAAAATTCGCCACAGAGAGTGAAATTCTTCAAAGACCAGTAAATAGTGTTCAAAATAAACTTAAAAAAGCCTTTGTTTGCAAAGATAAACTCGCAATGTCGAGACTTACTAAGCTAAGAGGGGGTGGTCGAGGGGCTAAGAGGCAAGGTTTTAGGACTGACCTCACCCACTAATCTAATGGAGTGTATAAGAAGCACTATTAGTACGCCATCAGATAATTAGAAACATGGTGATGTGTAAAGTTGAATTTTGTTATACGTAGAATTCATGTTCAACAAGTTTTAAGTAACAAACACAACCAAGAGACGTCCTGGGTGAATTCATTACCAGATAAAAACCAAAGAGACCAGGGTCTATAAAACAAAAAGAAAACTACTTGGTAAATGCTAGGACGGAACAAGAGCAACCTGAGCAGACCAACACAAAAACCGATCAAGTCCATCAATTAAAGAAAAAATAAACTAACTCGATACTTGGTAAGTTTAAAATGATCAGTTTAATAAGATACTTGATCAGCTTTAAAGTGACCAGTTTAGTAAGATACTTGATGAGGTTATAAGTCATCAGTTTAATAAGATACTTGATCAGTTTCAAAGTGATCAGTTTCATGATATACTTGATCATATTAAACTGGTTTGTTTAATGAGATACTTGGCCAGACTGGGGTAACGAGGTAATCAGTATAAAATCGGTTAGAAAGATTCTTGACTAAGAATTCGGTTGTTACAAGATAACAAAATGTCGAGACAAACTTGTCAAGTTTACTACGCTTGATCTAACCAAACATGCCCAATCTGATTAAGCCAATGACTTACTTAAACTTAACGCCAGTTAACTAGATACTTGGTTAATTAAGCTTAATAAAGTGCTCAGCTTAATCAAGAAACTAATGAAGACAGTCAGTAAGGATAAAATGATTAAAAAATCTATTATTATTTATGTGAATGTACATGATTACAAAGATTGATTACAAAATGGTCGGGAGAAACGCAAAAATAGTGAGGACTGAGCGGCTACAGACTAATCTTTTGATGAGCCCGAAGGGCCACCATCTCAAGAACCACCAGAGGGACTAGCGGGGGATCATCCCCATAACCCTCAGTCAAGTCTTTAAAGACATGCCAACTAATATCGTCAGGCTCAACATGTAGGAGCCCGGATTTATGTTGCGCAGCAGAAATGGGGTTTTAAAATTTTTTTATGCAACATGTAAACCGTATACAATATATAAGAATATATAAGGATAATTAGGTCATACCCTTGAAGACCTACTCTTTCCTTTCTTTAAGCTTTATTCCGATTTCGAACCACCAAGTCTTCCTCTCTATGTCCCGTGATCCGGCAACTACGTGTGGGCTCGTCACGGTCTTCAAAGAACGTACAAGAGGATGTAGAGGCTAGAAGAAAAACTCTTTTTATTCCTTCTATGGTTCGGCCAAACAAGAAGTTCTTTTTTTCTTTGCTTGGCTGAATTTTTGCCCTAGACTCTCTAGGTTTTTGGCTCTGTGTATTTGGTTCAATGAATCACAATAAGTCTAGTATCCTAGTTATGTAAATTTATCTATATATATATATATATATTTAAAATTAGATACATATCCTTTTTCAAATATATCTACATATATTCAAAAAGATAATTAGTATTTAAGTGTCCTAGGTAGAGTAGGATTCTAACTCCCACATAACCCTAGTTGACTTGAACTTAAATAATAGACTCGACAAAGATAAAATAAGCAAAGAATAAAATAATCTAATTATTTTATCTTTGTCTGGGTCATGATCTGAACCTACAACCTCCATTTAAGAATTAATTAATAATTCATAATTATTATTTCATTAATTAAATAATCTAATTATTAAATATATTAATTAAATAATCTCATTATTCAATTAATCTCTGAATAAATACGTGTCAAGTTTGTAACACAATTAATTGGACAATCCAATTAATTAACTGTGACCCTTGTTGCCTTTAATCAATCGGGCTGGTAAGGGGACCTAATGGACCCACGGTTTTGGGCTCTAATAATACTTAGAAATAATTAATCAAAATCTTTAATTAATATTTCATGATTATTAACCTTAGAATTATTCCACTAAAAACCCAATGCTGCACTCTCACAACTGTAGACGTATTACACAAACCGAAATTACGGTTGTCCATCGATATAGCTATTGCATACGGTATGATTCTCCACAAGTAGTTCATAATTAGAGCTAGGTCATAAAATTCGTTATACCCCTCTAATTATATCTTTCCATTAAGTACCATTCATTCTCTATTGAACAATAAATCATAACTTCCTTTATGGAAGAAGGAGAGTTCTCATATTGTTCAAGCCCCGAATCAACCCCTAAGGGAACTACTATCTACTTCTAGCAAGAATTAGTGGATTCCACTATTGTGTACCGACCTTCCTAGCCATAAGCCAAACTGCGATTCCAACATATGAAGTTATTGACCAAGAATACAACTCCGATCTCACACATGGTATATCAAAAACCACGATCTAACCTGAAGAAGTCGATACGACACTCAGGATTAGGATCACCTATATATAGCCATCATTTGTCGATATATATGAATCTCATCATGCAACGGATCTTGGTGGGAGATTCATATAGATCGTGGCCTAGTACAATATAATCACATCATATAAGGTGCCTTCATTCTCATATCACCAAATGAATAATCTAGGATAAGACCATCATACAATACGGAATGGACCGCATCAGTAGGTTAACCACAAATAAAGTACCTAGTTCTATTTGCTATCTACAGACTCTTTAGATTGCTCATCTCAAACTGAATTTATTTTTATATGACACTCATATACTCAGTTAGAGATTACATCCGGCAATCTTGGATGTTAAGTACACATGATATAAATGTATGAGACATATTTATAGAAAGAATAAACTACTTCTTTTATTAATGTTTCATTCACATTACAAATTACATGTTTTAGGGCATAAACCCCAACAATCTCCCATTTACAGTAAAGTAGGTGAGACATATCTCATAACCCTAGACCCTCTAGGTGACCTTCAAACACTTTAGCCGTTAAGGTCTTCGTAAATGGATCAGCATGATTGTCCTGTGACATTATCTTGTTCATGGTCACATCCCCCCTCTACACTATCTCTCTCAAGAGATGATATTTACTCTTTATGTGCTTCCCTCTCTTGTGGCTTCTTGGTTCTTTGTAATTATCCACAGCACCACTGTTATCACAAAAAGTGTGATGGGCTTATCAAGATCTGGAACAACTTCCAGATCAGTCCAGAACTTATGGAGCCAGATAGCGTCTTTAACTGCTTCACAAGCTGCTGTATATTCGACTTCCATGGTAGAGTTAGCAATACATGATTGCTTAACACTCCTCCATACTATGGCTCCACCACTAGGGTGAAAATTGATCCAGACGTGGATTTCCTAGAATCCTTTTCTGACTGAAAATCAGAGTCGGTATATCCTAACGGGGATCAAATCTTGCCCGGAATATACTAGCATATAATTTCTCGTTCTCCGAAGATACTTGAGAATGACCTTTATAGCAACCCGATAATCCAATTCTAGGTTGGACTGAAACCTACTAGCTACTCCCACTGTGAAGCAGATGTCAGGTCTCGTGCATAACATAGCATACATAAGGCTGCCTACTGCAGACACATAGGGAACATGTCTCATATCCTCAACTTCTTGAGGTGTCTTAAGACATTGTTCCTTAGACAAGTGAACTCCATGCCTAGAAGGTAAATTAACTTTCTTAGAGTTTTACATTGAAAATCACACAAGTATCTTGTCGATATATGATGCTTGAGATAATGATAAGAGTTTGTTCTTAGGATCCCTAATTAATTGGATCCCTAGAACTTAACTTGCCTCTCCCAAAACTTTCATTTGGAATTGGCTAGCCAGCCAGCCCTTTGCTTCCGACAATATCCCTACGTCATTCCCAATGAGTAGGATATCATATACGTATAGGACTAAGAAAACTACCTTCTTGTCAAAGATGCGCTTGTAGACACAAGGCTTATCAACGTTTTGCTCGAAGCCACATGTTTTGATAGCATTATCAAACCTCATGTTCCAAGATCTCGATTCTTACTTTATTCCATAAAGGGACCTTTGCAATTTGCACACCTTTTACTCTTGATATGGAGACACGAATCCCTCTGGTTGTATCATATAGATGCTCTCATCAAGATTGCCATTTAAAAATGCAGTCTTGACGTCCATTTGCCAAATTTCATAATCGAAATAGGCAGTAATGGATAAGAAAATCCTAATAGACTTAAACATGGCTATTGGCGAGTAGGTCTCTTCATAATCGAGCCCCTCCTTTTGGGTATAACCCTTTGCCAACAGCTTTGCCATGAAGGTCTCTACATTCCCATCTACTCTTCTCTTTCTTTTGTAGATCCACTTACACCCTATGGGTTTTATCCCATCTGTTAAGTCTACAAGTTCCCAAACTGAGTTAGAGTACATAGACTTCATCTCGAGATTCATGGCTTTAAGCCATTCCTCTTTGTCAGGATCTTCCATTGCATTCTTAAATGTCAATGGATCATCCGTACTATCATTAGAGATGACATCTCGTCCCTCTCCAATACCCAAATAGCGTTCAGGTTGTTGTACAACCCTCTCACTACGTCTAGGTGGTAGTGAATCCTGACTATGAATCATCTGACTATCAGTTGCTAATGGATCAATAACTCTTGTTGACTAAGCACTGGTTGTACCAGGCTCCATCTCATTTAATACAATTTTGCTTCGAGGTTTATAATCACTCATATAGTTATCCTCAAGAAACGTTGCATTTGTCGATACAAATACTTTGTTCTCCTCATGGCTATAGAAGTATCCACCTCTAATCTCCTTGGAATAACCAACAAATAAGAAAACCATAGACTTATGGTCCAAATTTCCAGTTATGTTCTTCAGTACATGTACTGGACACCCCCCATATGCGAAAATGTCACAAACTAGCTTTACGATCATTCCACAACTCTATGGGAGTTTTAGGAACATATTTGGATGGGGATAAATTCAAAATGTAGGCCACTATTTGTAGTGCATATCCCCAAAAAGAATTTGGTAATTATGAGAAACTAATCATAGATCTCACCATTTCCATCAGGGTTCTGTTTCTCCTCTCTGCAACACCATTCTGTTGTCGTGTTCCAAAAGCGGTGAGTTGGGATACAATCTCATGCTTAACCAAGTGATCTTGAAACTCTTGGTTAAGATACTCACCTCCATGATCTGTTTATAGAGCCTTGATTATCTTGCCTAATTTGTTCTCAACTTCAGCTCTGAATTCTTTGAACTTTTCAAAAGTTTTCAACTTCCAATGCATAAGGTACATATATCTGTATCAAGAGTAGTCATCTACAAAGGTGACATAATGCTCATAACCACTTGTTACTTTAACATTCATTGGTCCACAGATGTTTGAATGTATAAGCTTTAGTGGTTCTGTAGCTCTAAGCCCTTTTCCAGTAAAAGGTATTTTGGTCATTTTACCTTCTAAACAGGATTATCAGACAGGTAAGGTGCCAACCTTTAACTAGCTTAAAGGTCCACTTTTAACTAGTCTGTTTATCCTATCAAGGTTAATATTGTCAAGTCTTAGATGCCAAAGATATGTTTCATTATCTGGAGAAATTTTTTGTCATTTTGTTTTAGGTTTTCCAACTTTAAACAATTCGGCATTGAGTAGTGATGTATGAATTAATGATCTTAAAACATACAATTTGTTTTCATTTAAACTTGAACAAACATTTAATCCATTTCTAGAAACAATAACTGACTTATTATTAAAAGAAATAGAATATAATTGTTCTAACAATTTGGACACAAAAATCAAATTTATTGTAAATCCAGGAATAAAATAAACAGAGTTCAAAATAAGAAAACAATTTTCAAACTGGAGTTTAACTACTCCCACTGCTCTTGCTGACATGACATCCCCTAACCCAACACGCATTGAGAAGGATCCCTCCTCAAGCTCTGTCCAAAATCCAATCCACTGTAAAGAAGAACAAATATGGTTAGTGGTCTCTGAATCAACTATCCAAGGTGAAGAATCATCTTCCACTAAACATGATTCAATAACATTTACCTTTTGCCTTTTTCTTCTTGGCAACCTCCTCTAGATATTGAGGACTAGGGATGGGCATTTCCTCATGGGGCCCTATCCCCCACGGGCCCCCATGGGGTTTTGGGGGTGGGGATGGGGGTAAACTTTGCCCCCATTTTATAAATGGGGGAGGTGGTGGGGGGACCTTCCCCAAACTCATTCCCTTATTTACCCCATATATATAATAGTTACTAGTTAGTACTTAGTACACGAGTTTTGATTGAAGATGTAAACTTTAAATTTGAAGTATTAGAAATATTTGTATTTATTTTATATTTCTTTAAACCAATTATATATTTTATAAAAAATATTTTGATTACTCTTTAGATTGAATATTTTAACAGGGTCAAACTAGAGATTGAAATGACCGGATTCCAAATTTTGAATTTCGATTTTAGATTGGAAATTAAAATTTTAAAGTTGAAAATGAAAATAAATGGGGAAAATGGGGTTTGGGGTAGGGGATAGGGAACCTCCCCCCAAAATGCCCCCACCCGCAGTCCCCCCAAATGGGTTTTTGGGGAGGTGGTGGGGGAAGGGTTGAGGAATGGGGGTGGGGTGGGGGGACCCTCTTCTGCCCCATTGGTCCCCCACGCCCATCTCTATTGAGGACAATTCCTCTTCTAGTGACCAACCTTGTCACAATGGAAACATTTTTGTTTGCCTTTATCCTTGTCAGTGGAGGTACCCTTCTTCTTGCTCTGGGCTTTCTTAGGTTTGGGTTTACCATTAGCCTTTCCAACATACCTCTTCCTCTTCTTTGATCCAGAGGAAAATGGTTCAGCAACATTTGCCTTACCAGTCTTACCTTTGTTGTCCTTTGTCATGGACTCAAAGGTAGTGAGCTCATTAAGCAACTAAGTCAAACTGAACCTCAACTTGTTCATCCTATAGTTGCTTTTAAGCTGATTGAAACTCTTCGGAAGAGTCGTCAGTATAATGCTCACCTGGCTAGGTTCATCAATGGCCCTGCCATTGACCCTTGCCGTGTTAAAATAGGACATCATGGTCGGGACGTGTTCCCGAACAGTTGCACACTCCTTCATCAGAGCAAGCATTGGGGAACGAAAAGCTTCATGCCATTTTTGCTCAGAGAGTTGCCCAAAAATAGCTTGCAATGACTCCATCATCTTAAATGTTGTAGTCATTACTTCATGCTTTCTAACAAGCACCTCTGTCATACTGGCTAATAGATAAGTCCAGGTCTTCTCATCAACTGAGACCCATTTCTAGTATGCCTCACGAACATTTCATGAGGCATTGGTAGAAGACTATGGAGGACACTCCTCCGTAAGCACAAACTTTAGGTCTTTGGTGACCAATATTGAATTAATGTGATGTTTCCATTTTGTGTAATTTTCTCCGGTTAGTTTGTCATTAGCAAGGATTTGTAAAGTGCAGAAGACATTGCTAAAAAAAACATAAATAAAAAATTCATTCAATCATACATTTAATTCACATGTCAATGTTTGGCATAAAATTAAACATGATGCATGAACATATTTAATGAACAAGAAAATCCATAAAAACTATTTCTAAGCCACGACAATCCAACATACCACAAGCAAGTGCCGCCTTAGGGTTGATCAAATTCTTGCATGTTGGATCAAGACATTATCAATCAAATGATATACCAGAATAACTCTTATGCATCTATCATTCAACCATCGTTTATTTCAGTCAGGTTTATAATTAACCAATTTAATTAAAACCTTATGAGTGTAACCCACCATTTCAGATCTCTTAAGCTTAACTTAAGAATTGCCGCCTTAGGGTCGGTCACTCCCAAAATACACTAAAAAATCCTATCCGTTAGGAAGTCAACCTTGGTATTGATTCTCATGGAGACCCTCCCTAGGGAGGACGAAAACAAAATCGTCTCGAGGCACCACTTGAATCTCTCGGTGTTGAACCAATGATGGAGACTGCGGGATATAATGTCATATATCCCTCTCCCACTCACTATTGTAGAATTAGGGTTTTCAATTATTAATTCACCTAGATATTACTAAGATTAAACACCTAATTTCAATCTAAATGTCTATGGCATATATAACAAATTATTAGAATCTTATTCTAATAACAAATAAACTAATCTGATTTTTAACTAATTAAAAATCTAGTTCATTATTCAAATTCTAATATAGTATTAACATACCAAGTATTTTTAACAACATACCAAGTTTTAACTATTAAAACTAATCACATTATTAGGATCAAATTATATTAGGGCTTTAATCTAATTAAGCCTAATATTAAGTGAAGGACCCAACTAATCTAACTAATTAAACAATTTAATTAATAGACTAGTTATTAATGAGAATTACCAAGTTCATACTCTAAAAACTAATCTCATTATTTAATAGCAAATTATGTGAATATCCTAATTTTTTATCAAATTAAAAAAATAAACACATAATTTTTAATGGCTATTACGCATGCATGATATATCAATATATATATATATATATATGTGTGTGTGTGTGTGTGTGTGTGTGTGTGTGTGTGTGTGTGTGTGTGTGTGTGTGTGTGTGTGTGCGTGCGTGTGTAGGCACACCTAATCCAAATGACATGTATATGCATGGCAATGCTTTAATCTTCTCATAATAAAAGCATACATGAGTTGACCGAGAGTAAAATGAGTTATCTAACTTAAAAAAATATTTATCTAATTACAAAAGTTATCCAAGGTATTCCTTGGTCTTCAAGTAATTCCAATATTCTTCAAATCTTTGGGCTCTTATTATTTTGGGCTTTTAATCAAGTCCACTATATTAAATAAATAAAAAATTTATGTTGTGACCCATCTCATGACTCAAACCTATAGCCCAGGTGTTACTCTAACCCTTATTGAAGGCCCAAGGCATAAAAAAATAAAATACAATTTAGCCCAAAATCCTTTTCGAATTCGAAAACCCTAGCGTCACAAATTCGCAGCTCTAGCGCTTTCGCGCGTGGCCATCATTGGTACGCATGGGCTGCCCGCAACAGCACTGACAATAATCAGGCGGCAGCAAGCATCCGTAACCAGCCAGCCGCACTCGAACCGACCAGCCGCGCACGAAGACAAAATGAAGTTGCCTCACGCACAGCCAATCTGCACAGCAGGCTTGGCTGCCAGTGGCCCATGCGCGCAGTGATCAGTACATTTATGTACCTATTTTAGGCTCCTTATTCCTAGCTTTTGTTCTCATTTTAGCATTTTTGTGTATATAATGTGTGTTTGAGCCTTGTGTAGGTTCATTTTCCCATAAGCTAGGTGTTTGAGCTTAAAGTGAAGGTTTGAAGGTAAAGAGGAGGAAAAAGAGCTGAAATTGAGATGGCTTGTGCATAATGTCTAACTTACGGAAGCCATATCTCCCTCCTCGGATTGAACTAGGTGTCGTACTACATGTTTTCAGAAAGCCCCAGGAGTCTAGTTTTCAGCGAATTTTATGGATCATAATTCTGGATTTTCTAGAAGAAGTTACGCCCATTCCACAGCCTTCCACGATGAATCTGTGAGTTACAACTAGCTGAATGAAGTAGCAGTGTACTGCGAGTTGGAACTGCGAGATTGAAGTCACAGAGGTCGCTCGTAAAAGTTTTCCAGAACCTTCTGCTAGATGAATCTACGAGTTAGACCTAGCAGAATCAAGTAGCATTGTACTGCGAGTTTGAACTAGGAGATTGAACTCGTAAATTTCTGTCGTAAAACTTTCCCAGAACCTTCTACCAACTAGATCTGCGAGTTAGGACCAGCAAAATCAATCTGTTAGATGGAACTGGGAGTTCCAACTCGCAGATTTAGGTGGGCAAAAACTTTATCCACTTGCAGATCATCTGATTTTTAAGGGTAAACTTGACTTTTCACACCCAATTAAATATCTGACCTTCAAACACTATAAATATCCCACCGTGTTGGTCTTTAAACATATCTCTAAAATATCCAATCTTAGATAAAAGTGTGAACAACAACCCAATACCCTAGATTCTAGATCTTACACCTCAAAAGAGAGAGAGGAGCTTCAAAGGCTTCCGTGGAGGTTCTCCTCCATGGATGTCTTACCACCACCTAGCTCTAAACTTCTTCCATCCACATTTGAAGTAGATCCAATGAGAAAGGAGAGCAAAACGAAATAGAGATCTTGGTTATCTCTAAACTCTTCTCTTAGTTTTATTTTCTATTTCTTTGATTTGTAATCCCCATTAGGGAATATTTGTAAACCGACACTTGAGCTTGTTATATATGGTATTTACTTAGATTCAACTTGGATCTTGACTCTATTCTTTGAGTTTATGCTATATCTCTCTTTTCTTGACATGTATGTTGGTGAATGAGTAGAAATTGATATGTTTGCATAAGTGAGACTTTAGATTAAAACAATGATGTAGTGTAACTTAGTATAAACAAATGATGTAGTGTAAAAGTAGAGTCTCACTCTTGTTTGCATATTGGTGACGAAAGGGAATCGATATGTATGGATTGATTCGAGTGAAAGAGCACATTCGTGTTCCGAATTGATTAATTGTGAATGGATCTTTATTGTTAACTCTTGAATAGAGGGAACTTGATTTATGCATGCTTATGCCAGATTAGGTTGTTTGGTGTATTGTTCTTAGTGCTTAATGGCACAATTGCTCATTCCATGCCTTTGGTTGATTGATGAGAATTGGTTTCGGTATTCCCTAATCAACAAATGATTCGTAATAATAAATGATTTGGTTTCGGAATCCTTAATCAAGAGAACTAGCCCTTGAATCTGTTTTGAATGGTACTTGAATGTTTATAATCAACATGACTAGCTTATGTGTTTGGTGAACTTATGTACCTATTGTAACCACTATCTTGCATCTCTCCAAGTCACATTTATTTTCGTAGCTAGGGTGCTTTGCCTTTAGGAGTAGACTAATTTATATTGCTTTGTAGTGTAATTGATTTTCCTCTTTAGCTAGATTTAGAAAGGCAAGCACCCGGTTACATTTATATCCTTAGTGTAATTTATTTTAGTTTAGTTTATTCACACCTCACACAACTTTCGCATCATGCATACACTTCACACACACCATTCTCACCACTACCATGTTCTATTTACATCACTTTCAATAACGCTTTAGCTAGAGACAGTTATACGAATACCACCTCTCTCTGGGAATGACCTTTGCTTACATGCTATACTAGCCCTTTGACTCATTGCATTTACGAGGTAGATTAAATTAGAAATATCTTTTTTTGAGAGGCTTCAATGACCGCCTCATCACGCAGCCTGGTCGTTGTGCGACCCGCATACATAGGCGCAAGGCTATTGTGCTTGCAGCGTGCCTTGGCGTGCTACTTGACTATTGCACGGCAATCTACCTGCCGCGTCTCACACACACACGTGTTTCAGATTCTGCTCTTCTGCCTTCCATCTTCTTCATCCGATTTCTTTATACATATTTTACAATAAAATACATGGCAGAAAAAATACAAAAAGAAAATATAGCAGAAAAAATATTAAAATTACATCCCGAAATTAATATTACATTAAAAAAATATTACAACCATTAAAAAAAACCATAAACCCTTAAAGGCCTGTTGGGTAGAGTGAAAGGGCTAGTGACCAAGAATGCTTTGATTTGAGGTCAACCTAAGTTGTAAACTTTCATTCACATAGTGGATTTGAGAACCATGTGTGGCTAGAAGGATAGCCCATGAGTTTCACCCAGTTTGAGGGTTTCTCACGTAAATCAATCCTTGTGTTGTTTATTGTTTTTCGAATTTTTATTGTCGATTGATTACTTGCTAAAATGGGGTAAAGTTGTTAACATTGATTAATTGGAAAAGTTGGTAATTAATTAGATTAAACCTATTCAACCAACCCCCCCCCCCCCCCCCAATTGGTTAGTTTAGACACACCTTAGTTTATTTTCAATGTCGACTCAAGCGGAAAAGGTTTGCAACTATTTGTGAAAATTTTGGTTTTGTGTCTTCACAGCAGCGTTTTCCCTCTCAAGTTCTTTCATCCTTTTAGTGTTCCTATGCATCTGGGACATGAGTAGGGCAACCTGGGATTTGAAGTCCATATGAGAGTCTGAATTCTTAATTGCTGCAATGAAGGGTTAGATATAAACAGAAAATCGAATAGAATGAGATTGTTAGGGCCCTACAGTGGGAGCCGAATTGTAGATGCTCAAATCTGCAATTGAATTTGTAATCGAGGTAGGCATTGAAAACCAGTGAAAAAGACTGAAAAAGAGAGAGAAATCAGTCGAGCCACATGAGGGGGTGGTCCCTTAGGGTGACTCTCTAACACTTAAGTCAATATTAAAAGATTAGTAAAGTAAAGTAAGGAGGATGACAAAGCTTGTAAGGCAAACAAGTTTGCTGGTGTCGTGTCGTGTCGTGTCGTGTATGTCAGCTCAACTGAGCTAAGGTGACTAAGAGTCCCTAAGCTTGGATGAAAAGATAATAAAATGATTATAAAGCTAGGAAGCTCTAGCAGTTGCATCGAGTCAAGCACTCGAGCTGTTATGTGAGACTTAGTATATTTGAGAGTAAAGAAGAGCAAAGCTTTGGCATGACTTTGAGAGTAGAAAAGCATGTCAATTTATTTAAAGAGGGGTCTAGTATTTATAGGTAAATGAGTGAGGTCTGCCATATGTGGTTAAGCTTCACGAGATCTTTGGGAGATCATGCCCGAGATTTGGGGGGAAGATATTTGAGTTTCAAATATCCTAGTAGTTGGCTTCACTTACCTGGTCAAGTGTGACTAGGTCTTTTTCCTTGCCTGTTACTCAAGCTGATAGCTTTAGGCTGGGCCTTGATTGGCCGCCCCAAACCTTCAATCTCAAATCACGACTGAAATGGGACTTACTGGGCTTAATCAACCTAAGGCTTTAGGTGTAAAATAGAATTGGGCTTTAGGCCAATTTTTGACCACTACATGTGTACTTATCAATCTTATGGGTGCAATATCTGCACCAAATCGTAACAATTTCATCTCTCAATTAAACTAATGAACAAGTGGTATGTTACTCTTATTATTATTATTCCTTTTTGAAATATTATAATAATTCAGGATTTAGAGAAGATGATAAACTCAAATCCACAACTTTGTTGTTATATTGTGTCGTATGTTACTCTTTTTAACTTGTACAAACTAAAATGAAAAAATAAAAAATAAAAAATAAAAAATAAAAAATTAAATAATTTCATATTATGGAAATTATTACAAAAATATTAATTAATTAAAAAATAAAAAAAGATTCCTACTCCATTGCAAATAGAGATGAAAGCTAACAATCTCTTCTTAGGGTAGACCGAGGGAGATATGATCTCTTCCCACTAGGAGGAGATCAACGGAGATTTACTCCACTAGAGAGGAGATCCGGCGATTGCTAGGGTCACATCTACCACCCTTCTTCCTCTATGTGTTTTCTTTTTGTCTTTTTTTTTCCTTTCATATTTTAGTATAAATTATATTTATTAAAATTATTTGATGTTTTCATTTAAATGAGTATTTAACTTCTATAAGAAGTTAGATACCGCTTTGGTCACTTTTATAAAAGTTGTTAGCTATTTGGAATTTTTCCTTGTTGGGACCTCTTTTCTTGTTGTTTGTTTTCCTATACTTTTTGTGCCTGTTTTGAACTTGTTGCCATTCAAAAATAAAAAATAAAAAAAACCAAACCCAGATCCTGCATCATCATCATCACCAAACCAATAATGGTAATAAAAAAACACCAAACCCAAATCCCTACTAAAAAGAGTGAAACATCGTTGATGAAAGGAGATGAGATTCATTTGAATCCCATCATTTTAGTTGGGATTATTTTATCCCATTAGATTGGGATAATTTTTTTTATAGGATTAATTTAACCTATCCTATCATGCAGCTAAATGTGGGATTGAAACTAAAATTAAACCGATTCCCATCCTACCCCATCAAACAAACGGGACCTTAAAGTAAAAAAATTCAGTACTTAACAATTCAATTGCCATAAGAGTATTGCTACACATCCTACCTATTTATTCTATCTAGATCCTTGCTAATGATGTGGCTATTGGACTCACATAACATATATCAAGTGAATCAATATGTAAATCATTATTAACGTGTACCAATTTAGCAAATGACACGTTATTAGTTGGGATCAATCAGGGAGTTATTGTATCCACATTTCTAGTATTGCAAGTTTGTCAAGTACATTGATTGTTATCAAGTTTTCAAGAAAATATTCAATACAACTTTTCAGATATTTCAGATCAGATTAAATGACAAAAAACGATCTCTAAATAAATTTCACAAATGCTTAAGAAAAAAGAAACAAAAATATATTTCAAGTGGTGGAGAACTCTGAAAACAGGCTCAGTTCTCTGTTCCATCCTTAGCCCTGTTTTCAGTTGGTTCATGGTTCCGCCAACCGGGAGCTCTCAGCATCCATTCGTTCAAGCACCCGCTTAGCTTCAAATTCCGTGGCTGGCACAACATTCCGTATGTTAAATCCATCTTTCATAGCCTCAGGACGGATGGTAAATGTGAAGTAAAATTTATTCGATACCTGTTTGAATTATGGGACATCAACCAACCAAAATAGTAAACAATCATCAAATTCAAAGAATTAGATTTTACAAAGACAATGAATTGAGATGGAAGATGAGCAACCCACTTGGTTTTGTATCACACATGAGATAAGAGCTGGATTGATTTGTATTAAAAAAAAATTCAACTGGTTGCATTTTTATCCCAAATCTTATGAGACTTTTAATACCAAGAAGAAAAACAGAAAAGAGTTACTGCATTTTTTTCATGCGATGATCAAAAGCTATTTCATGTACATGTTAAATACTTTATATAGCTGATGACCACTGTGCAGTAGTGTTTGTTCTCATATAGTCAAATACAGATGCTAACCTCACTGGTCCTGAGCTCCGGCCTCGTAACATGAGCGATAACTTCCACGTTTATCAGAGGTCTGGCTGGATTCTCGAGTTCTGTATACAAAACATAAGATTTGAAACGGAGGAAATTTCCTACATCCACCTGCATCAGCAAAGAAATATATAAGGGGTATTTTGTCATACTGCCTACTCATTGCCTGTTCCATAAGCAAAGAACCTTGCTTACAGAATAAAGTTTTGGCAAACTTTCCACCAACATGGATTAATTGCTAATATCTGATAATTAAAATTAATGAGTTTATTCTTTATTCTCCCAGTCTCACTCATTCTCTCTCATTTAAGCAAATTCTTTCTTAGATGTCAGTAATGAGATGGTGGATATATACTCACAGGTCTGAAAAAATCAACATGATCAACTTCTATAAAGCGTGGTGCTGCACCAGCAAATGCATAAGCAGTTGAAAAGGCCAGCTCAAATGCTTTACGCATCAAAAATCCTCCAAATATCCGACCATGTATGTTCCTCTGCTGGGGCTGGCAAATCAAGGAATTCCCATGGCAAGTATCTTGTATAAGAATGCTATCTCTGTCTGCCAGCGCTGGCATGTCACAAAAAATCCGACCTTCGGCCAACAATGCATTAAGCCTCTCTTTGTCCTCATTATCAATATTCATTTGCTTGTCTGCTTTATTCCTTTTCCTCATTTTGTTCCTTTCTTCGGCCTCTTCCCATAGCAGTTTTTCTTGTCCAGTTTCAGGCAAGATCTGGCTGACTGGAGCTGATTTTCCGGTCTTGGCATCACGACCTACAAATGTGAAGTTTGCTACAAGGGCAACTGATTCTGATGGCTCTGGGGTATCTGGAAAACAATTTTTTTTTCTTTCTAGAACATAACCAATAAAGCAACAAATCACAATTTTAAGAATCGGAAGATTTAATGATGGTTTTAACAAAGGGATTTAATGATCTCAGGAGGTCTCAATCTTGTTTCTTCTTTGTTGCTATCAGGTTTATGTCATGGAAACGCATAAAAAGAAAGAGGGAAAAGTAGAGAAAAAGAACACAAAAAATAGTCTCGTAAGAGCAAAATATCATTTAACATCCGAGAAGAATTTTCTGGAGTCCATTAAAACAACTATGAAACAATCGAAAAACAGCAATCACTCCATGAACGAATCATTGCAACGTTTTCTTGTACTGCATTCTGAAGGTGCAAAGAGTCAGTGTCGAGTACAGATATTTAAAAAAGTATCTTTTAAGATAACTAGATTCATCACTTTTTATGGTGACAATAAATGACTTGGAATTTACTGCCTTTACTGAAAAGAAACATCTTTGGTGCCGTATTCTTGATATAATTAGCTTAGCTGCAGACTGGATGAATTTCTAGTACATACTACCTTATTGTAAAAACTAATATAACATACTCATGGTCATATTTGTATTAGTTGATATTGATAATAATACCTGCCCTTAAATTCTTCCACTAAATGTATGTATGCAAGATATATTTTCTGTTCGAAGTACATTGTTATTTGAGATAGCATGACAATAAAAAATATATAAAAAATATAAAAAAAATGAAAAACCGTAAGGAGCAGGAATATATAAACAAAAATTTAATGTCAAAAGATTATCAAAGAACTATTCATTATTTTGGAGTACCTTGGGAGAACTGAGTAACTTCAAGTTGAATTTCCATAGATGACCTCCCAACCCATGTAACAGCTCCAGCTATTTCTAAATCAGTGTTGACAAGGATTGGTTTTTTCATAACCATCCTGTCAACAGAAGCAGTGACCAATAATAAAGGCCTTGTGGCCACGTCATCATTGCAACAGTGCTGGTCCGTATGCAATCAAATGAATTACAAACTTTGGATGTAGTAATAAATCAGAACGTGTTTTTAGCATATTAAAATTAAACAGACAAGGAAGCCATGATCTAAACTGCCTAGCCTAAATCATTATCACTTAATGGCTACATAATATTTATAATATTTAAAATTTTATCGATAGAAGTGATTAATTGGGAGAAAATATAAGACCTTGGCAATGCTAACTTGGACTATGGCCCCAACAGCGAGGAATACGTTCCCACTAGACAGTGTATCTATCTAGTTTTTAGTGGACAACGTTATGAGCTGGAGACAATAGACAGGCAAATCCAAAGGTACTTAAAGATAGCAAGGCAAAATTTTAGGACCGCATCTTCCAATTCAAAACCTACAAAACTTGGATTAAACTGAGGCTGAATACCAGAAACCAACGAAAGATTCTCCTATATAAAGCCAACCAAACCATAAGTCCATAAGTATAGAGATTGCAAATTGCATGATAGAACCCAAATAAACTAATTAACAACTAGAACAAATCTAACTTATATCTAATGCCAATAAAAAAGGATCTCAAAAACATACGTCTCCCACAATCCAAAGCAAACGAATAACGATAACTGGCACTAAGAGTCTTAACTCTTTAAGTACCTTGTATGTAATGGTTCCAGCCAGAGCATCAAGATCCTCAAGCAACTTCCCCATCCTGATCTCATTCCAAGGGTTTTTATACTGCTCTTTAAGTATATAATCACTCGAAAACTTGTAAAGAATACTAGTCCTGCTCTTTGATGGAGATTTTGCAACCAGTTCACTCTGCGAAACCGAATCACTTGGCCTGTCCCCTGGCTTCTCAAACATCATTGATCTTGCCTCCCATAGAGCATTAGTCACGGGTGAATGGTACATTCCAGGCCACAAACTGATCGGTTTTCGTATTGAAGAGCCTGCATCTATAGGTTGTGAGCTCTCAACTGATGAGGATGATCTAGGGTCCGAAAACGACCTCTTTTGAGTGAATTTGTATCCAAATGAACCACAAAATCCAGTCTTGAACACCTGGGTATTTAAAAATTCATGATCCAATTCACGTTTCAACAATGAAACTAAGCTCCCACCACAAAATGACCTGGTTCGATGGAACTGGGTACTGAAACTTTCATGGAGTCTGCCGCCAAACTGTGAAGAAGATGGTCGGAGGAAATGGTGGTAAAGGAAAGATTTTCTGAGCCAAGTCATGATTATTACATTAAAGGAGAAGTAATTACAAGTTTGAGAGAGTTGAAGTTATTGAATCCATGGGAGAGTTTTTGTCAGAGTGGAACTGTTTCAGTTTTGACTGGTTCCATGATTTTGAACACTGGAATCGAGTGGGATTCTTTATTTCGGATCAAGGAGAGTCAAAATAAAGCAAATTGCACTCCTGACGTTTAGGATTAGGGATAATATTAAACAAATCCATCTAGTTTGACGTATTAACCGTTTTGGTTCTTCTAGTTTCAGTTTTGTCTCTTTTAGTCCAAACGTTTAATATTAATCTCTCTTTTGGTCTCTATTGTCGAATTCCATTAGATTTCCGTCAAACATGTGAGGGTAGAATGGTAACAATACAAAATAAAAATGTTTTAATAAAAAATTAATATTAAAAATAAAAAAATTAATAATATTAAAATAATTAATAAATACCTTTCAAAAAAAATTAAAAAATATTTTTGTTAAAACAAACTAAAAAAGTAAAACATTTCACAAAACCTAGTTGCATATTTCATCATCATCATCATCATCATCATCATCATCAACATTTCATCACATTCAACCAGAACCCTAGTCGCCCATTTCATCATCATCATCATCCAAATTTCATATTCATCACATTCGACCAAAACCTAGCCCCCCACAAACACCACAAACACCACCACCCCCACTGTCAATCCGCCCCAACCCAAAACAAACAACCAATGTTAAAGCTAAACCCAATAGAACCTAATCGGCTTTGGTGAGAGATATCAAGAATGTAGAGAGATTGAGAACGAAGGAAGTGAGTTTAAGAAAAAAGAGAGATTTTGGTGGAAAACGAGTTGCGATTAGGTTTCAGTGGAGAGAGAGGCTGGGTTTGGGTAATGGTGGTTGGGTTCCTCAATTATTCTTTTTTCTAAATTTGGTTTGACAACGGTTTGGTGGTGGTGGTGTGCTTTTAAGTTTTGAGGTGGTGGTACGATTGGTTAAGGTGGGGAGTTTTTTGGTGGGATTGGTGGTAGGTTTTGGGCGGTTTTAGATGGGTGGTTTCTGGGTTGGGTTTGGTGGAGGTTTCTTGGGGGAATTGGTGGCTGGTGGTGAAAATTTTGTCATGAATGCAATCCAAACAAATTTAAAATCCCAAGATGCACTAATAAGAATAAACCTAGTATATAGCAAGTAGAGGTATCGTTCCACAGAGATCGTGAAAATAGTTGTGACCAAATTCTACTCTAGCACTAAATACAATAAAGGAAATTTGAATTGATGATGATAGAACTAATTTGAAAATGCAATAACTACTAAACTAAAGAATACTAAAATAAAACTAAGATAGTAAAGATGTGTGTAAAGGTATGATGATATATATGGGAGGTGATGCAATATAGACATACATCATGGGGATTCCACTTATGAAGCCCGACTAGATTTAAGCATACGGCTTATCTTCCTAACTCGAGTTTCCGAGATGGCTTGGATTAGAATGCACACAAACCACCCCTTTAACTTTTGCTTTGGATTGGAATGCTTACAATCCACCCATTTTCCTAGCCAAGATATATTGGATTGGAATGCTTAGAACACACCTTTTCCAATTCAATTGAGCTTGATTAAACACCTAAAGTGTAAATGGTCAAAAGTAAAGTTTGGTATCTAATGTAAACCAAGAGTTGGAATGCCTACTTGGCTCACAAAGAAACCACAATTCAATATCAACAAAGTGTTAGGAGTTGGAATGCCTACCCAACCCAAAGTGAGTATTAAATTCATTTGAGAGCAAATTAAACCACTAAGTTAAATGGGAGTTGGAATGCCTATCCATTTTCACAAAGATTTCATTCAAAAGATTAATTTCTCTAAAAAGTTCAATTGATCCACAAAAATCAAGAGTATGAATGCCTACTTAATTCAAGGGACAATCAAATACAATTAAGTAAATTGAATGGAAATATATTAATCAAGTAGAAATGGTGGAAATCCCACAATCTATGAATTAATTACATCAACCCCCAAATTGGGTTTAGCTACTCATGACAAATGTAAAAGGATATCAAAGATGAGAGAAATAGAAAATACCCATATGAGACATTCTTTCTTCAAGCTTGATTCCACCTCCAATGTTCTATTGAGTAGCAAATTAGTGAAGTAAATGGATGGGTTTTATGGGTTTTTGAGAGAGAATAGGTTTTGAGATTTAGAGAGAGAAAAATGTGATGTGAATGGGTGTATGGTTGTTTTTGAAAAATCAGATATGATGCCTTATATACCCTCTCTAAAAATAGGTCAGAATCCTGATGTAGCTCTAACTAATGCTCGTATAACACGGGTATAGCAAGGGTAAGGTACCCGTGCATTTTTCATTTTCCTTCCTGATTTATACAATGTGCACGGGTTGTGCACGGGTAAGTTACCCGTACAGTTGGTTCTTGCCTGAGGCTCTGCTCTCTGGTCTGGTGGATTGCACGGGTAGTGCAGGGGTAATACCCGTGCGGTTACACCTGTGCACTGAGGTCTGCTCCAATTTAATCTTCTAGTGCACGGGTTGATTCATGGATAGTGCACGAGTATGCTACCTGTGCACTATGGCCTACTTCACCACATTTTTGCATCATTTGTCATTTTTGTCCCTCTTCATGCCTTTTCACCTAATGCTTGCAATAACAACCAAAAGATCCATAAATACACATAAAAACACCTGAGAATGAGACAAAGAGAAAGGATATGAGGGCCAAAATGTATGACATTTTTGGCTCGATCAATTACCCCCAAAACCAAACATTTGCTCGTCCTCGAGCAAACTCAAGACAAAACAAACAAGGACTCACAAAATAACAACAATGACTCTATCTATAAATTTCCTAGACTCGAAAACAACAATTCAAACTGCCGCATGTCCAACCTTTAATAAGATGCAATGATGTGTGATAGAGAGAAGTAGACATATGCACTATGTTCTAAAGTAACTCGAAGGCACTCAAGGGAAACTCGCACAATCACGAATCCCACATCTAAAAGTGCTCTCGTATCGAGAACTACTCACTCGCACACCTTGAGCATAATTCGCTTCGACTCTAGCCTCTCGTGGAGTTTCTCTTTTCTTTCCGGTCAGTGTTGGGGTTTTTGCCCTAAAGCTTGTAATATAATTTGAACATAAATAAAAGAAGTAGTATATTCATTCATTTTGTGTCATACTTTATATAACATGTGCACTTAACATCCAAAATTGTCGGATGTAATTTCGAACCGAGTATATGAGTGTCATATATAGATGGATTCAGTTTGAAATGAGCAATTTAAAGAGTCCGTAGATAGTAAATAAAGCTGGGTACTTTATTTGTGGTTAATCTATAGCTGCGGTCAATTTCGTAGTGTACGGTGATCCTATCCTGGATCATTCATATGTAGATATGAGAATGGAAGCACCTTGTATGATGTGATCATATAGGACTGGGCCATGATCTATATGAATCTCTCACTAAGATCCGTTTAACGATGAGATTCATATATATCAACTAATGATGGCTATATGTGGGTGATCTTAATCCTGAGTGTCTTATCGACTCCTTCAGATTAGATCGTGGTCTTTGATATACCATGGGTGAGGTCAGAGTTGCATTCCCGATCAATATACTCCGTATGTTGGGATCGCGGTTTGGCTTGTGGCTGGGAAGGTTTGTACACAATAGTGGAATCCACTCCTTCTTGAGAGAAGTATATGGTAGTTCCCTTAGGATTGATTCGGGGCTTGAAAAATATGAGCGCTCTCCTAATTCCGTAAGGAATGTAGGATTTATTGTTCATTAGAGAATCAATGGTACTTAATGGAAAGATATGATTAGAGGGGTATAACGGACATTATGACCCATCTCTAATTATGAACTACTTGTGGAGGATTATACCATATGTAATAGCTATATCGATGGACACCGAGAGTTATTGGTTTGTGTAAAAACGTCTACAGTTGAGAGAGTGCAGCTTCGGGTTTTTAGTGGAATAACACCGAAGTTAATAATCATGAAATATTAATTAAAGAGTTTAATTAATAATTTCTAAGGATTATTGGAGCTCAAAATATTGTGGGTCCATTAGGTCCCCTTGCTAGCCCGATCGATTTAGGTAACAAGGGTCATGGTTAATTAATTGGATTGTCCAATTAATTGTGTTATGAAAGGGACACGTATTTATTCGGGAATTAATTGAATAATGAGATTATTTAATTAATGAATAATGGTGATTAAATAAATTAAATAATAAGATTATTTAATTATGTTGTTAATCACTAAATGGAGGGTGTTAGTTGATATTTGATTTTGAATAAAATAAGATAATATGATTATTTTATTTTATTAAATTAAATATTTGAAATTGAATTTGAAATGTTTGAATTCAAAAATAAATATTTAATTTAAAAAGATATGAGATATTTTTAAAGTTTTTAAAAATCAAATTTTCGGTTTGTTTTTAATAGATATATATGAGATGTATATTTTGCAATCTAAACAACATAACTGAACAACATAAAAACAAAAAGTAATCAGATTGCTTTTAAAAAGGATTGAATGAGAGAACATACAAAAGAAAAAAACATAAAGTGTGATCGTCACACAACAAAAAGCACACAACAAACATAAAGAAAAAAAAATTGGGTGTGGTGAGAACAAAAAGTTCTGCACTTCTATTTGTGTGTGTGTTCTTCTCTTCTTCCTCCATACAGGTCCTGAATATCGTGACACGCCCACACACTGTTACCAGTTCCGGGAGATAGCGAGGAAGATCACGTGGTTCAAATCAGGAGCAGTTCGTATCAAAGTGAAGGAGCCTCCTACGTAGGTATGAATAAATTCCTTCACTTTATTATTGCATTTGATTATTATTGTACAAATGGGTTAGTTTAATGATTGCATAAAAAATTTTAAAACCTTCCGCTGCGCAATCTGTAACCCTAGGTTCCAACAATTGGTATCAGAGCCAATTTTTGTACAGTATAATCGAATTCGATTACTCCTGATATGTATGAATGTGTAGGCACATATTTTTTTGATGAGTGTATGATGTTTTTTAATTAAATTGTTTAATTTAAAAACATGGTTGATCGTAATTTTTTATGGTGTTGTGGATTTAGAGTGTTTCTGGGTTGTATAATGTTGTTATATATATATATATATATATATATTTTCTGTTGTATTATTAAAAAATATATATATATATATGTAATGAAGAGCACATGCCTACCTGGTTGTTCTACATGCCTGCGCGCATGCACACCAGAGTGCATGCCACTAGCGCTGCAGTGCTCAACTTGCCACCAGCCTACCAGCGCGCTCCAGCGCACATGCCTCCAGCCAGCGTGCACCTGCAGACCAACACATCCCATGCGATGCCTTCCAGCGCGCACCCACCAGCGAGCAACACCCACCAGTGCGCAATCCAGCGCGCACAACATCCCACGCATGCCTACCAGCGCGCACAGCACATCCCACGCATGACCTGAAGAGATTGGAAGTCTTGGAAATTACAAGAAGACGAAGGGATGCCTTGGGAATATCTTTTGTAATTAGATTCCAATTTTTAGGTTAAATAATCCACAACACTCGGTCAACTCATGTATGTTTTAATTATTTGATGATTAAGCATTGCCATGCATATACATGTCATTTAAATTAGTTGTGCCTACACACACATATATATATATATATATATATATATGTTGATATATCATACATGCATTATAGCCATCTATATTATGTGTTTAATTTTTTTTTAATTTGATTAAAATGGGTTATTCACATAATTGGCTATTTTTAATGGGATTAGTTTTTAGGAGTAAAAACTTGGTAAATCTCATTAATTACTAATCTTTTTATTAAAGAGTTTAAATACTTAGATTAGTAGGGTCCTTAATATATATTAGGATTAATTTGATTAAGCTCCTAATAATAATTGGACCTAATAATGTGTTTAGTTTTAATAGTTAAAACTTGGTAAATACACATTTAATAATAATTCTATTCTTAGTAAACAGTTTACATAGATTTGAATTATCACTAATGAACTAAATTTTTTAAGTGTTAAAAATCAATTTAGTTTATTAGTTATTGGAATAGGATTCTAATAATTTGTGATTAATGCACTTGACGCTTAGATTAAAATTAGCCGTTTAATCTAGTTTAATCTAGGTGCATTAATATTAATAGAAAACCCTTAATATAAAATAGTGAGTGGGAGAGGGATATATGACATTATATCCCGTAGTCTCCATCATTAGTTCAACACCGTGAGATTCGAGTGGGGCCTCGTGACAGCTTTGTTTTCGTCCTCCCTAAGGAGGGTTTCCATAAGAATCAATACCAAGGTTGACTTCCTAACAGATAGGATTTCGGAGGGGATTTCGGGATTGATCGACCCTAAGGCGGCAATTTTCGAGTTAAGCTCTTGAGATCTGAAATGATGGGTTACACTCACAAGGTTTTAATTAAATTGGTTAATTAAAAACCTGACCTAATAAACGATGGTTGAATGATATTGGCATAAGAGTTATTCTGGTATATCCTTTGACTGAGAAGGTCTCGATCCAACATGCAAGAATTTGACCGACCCTAAGGCGGCACTTGCTTGTGATATGTTAGAAACATTGTTTTTAGGGTTGTTCTTGTTCATTAAACATTTTCATACATCATGTTTAATTTTATGCCGAACATTAGCACATGTTTAGAATGTATGACTGAATGAATCTTTAATTTATGTTTTTTCAGCCATGTCATCTGCACTATTACAAATACTTGCAAACAATAAATTAATTGGTGATAACTACACAAAATGGAAACTTAACATTAATGCAATACTGGTCACCAAAGACCTCAAGTTTGTGCTTACGGAGGAATGTCCTCCGGTTCCTACTGTCAATGCCACACGAACTGTTCGTGAGGCATACCAGCGATGGGTCTCATATGATGAGAAGGCCCGAACATATTCTATTAGCTTTTATGACAGACGTGCTTGTCACAAAGCACGAAGCAATGACTACAGCATTCGATATTATGGAGTCATTGCAAGCTATGTTCGGGCAACCCTCTGAGCAAAAGCGACACGAAGCTGTTCGTTCCGCTATGCTCGCTCGCATGAAGGAAGGTACATCAGTTCGGGAACATGTCCTGAGCATGATGTCCTACTTCAACATGGCAGAAGTCAATGGCGGGGCCATTGATGAACCCAGTCAAGTGAGCATCATACTAATGACTCTTCCGAAGAGTTTCGATCAGTTAAAGAACAACTACGGGATGAACAAGTTAAGGTTTAGTCTCACACAGTTGCTCAATGAGCTCGCTACTTTTGAGTCCATGACCAAGGACAGCAAAAGTAAAACCGGTGAGGCAAATGTTGCTGAACCATCTTCCTCCAATAATAACAAGAGGAAGAGGTCTGCTGGGAAGGCGAAGGGTAAGCCCAAACCCAAGAAAGCCCAAAGCAAAAAGAAAGGCGCCTCCATCGACAAGAGCAAAGGAAAATGTTTCCATTGCGATAAGGTCGGACACTGGAAGAGGAATTGTCCTCAGTATCTGGAGGAGGTAGCCAAGAAGAAGAAAGCGAAAGGTAAATATGATTTACTTGTTCTTGAGTCATGTTTAGTTGAAGATGATTCTTCACCCTGGATAGTTGATTCAGGGGCCACTAACCATGTTTGTTCTTCTTTGTAGTGGACTGATTCTTGGACACATCTAGAGGAGGGAGCCTTCTCCGTGCGTATTGGGTCGGGGGATGTCGTGTCTGCCAAAGCAGTGGGAGCAATAAGATTGCAATTTTGTAATAATAATAGTTTTTTATTATTGAACAATGTTTTTTATATTCCTGGATTTACACGGAATTTGATTTCCGTTTCTAAGTTGTTAGAACAATTGTATTCTGTTTCTTTTAATAATAAGTTTGTTATTATTGGAAAGAATGGTCTGAATATTTGTTTAGGAATTAATGAAAACAATTTGTATGTGTTAAGACCGTTAATACATACTACATTGCTTAACACCGAAATGTTTAAGGTTGAAAAACCTAAAACTAAACGACATAAGATTTCTCCAGATAATGACACATATCTTTGGCATCTAAGGCTTGGTCATATCAACTTTGACCGGATAGACAGACTAGTAAAAAGTGGACCTTTAAGTGAGTTAAAGGTTGGCACCTTACCTGTCTGCGAATCCTGTTTAGAAGGTAAGATGACTAAGAGACCTTTTACTGGAAAAGGGCTTAGAGCTAAACAACCACTAGAGCTTATACATTCAGACATATGTGGACCAATGAATGTTAAAGCAAGGGGTGGTTATGAGTATTATATAACCTTTATAGATGACTACTTGAGATACAGATATGTCTACCTAATGCAACGGAAGTCGGAAACATTTGAAAAGTTCAAAGAATTCCGAGCTGAAGTTCAGAACCAGTTAGGAAAGACTATCAAGTCTCTACGATCAGATCGTGGAGGTGAGTACCTTGACCAAGAGTTTGAAAACTTTATGGTCAAGTATGGGATAGTGTCCCAACTCACAGCTCCTGGTACACTTCAGCAGAATGGTGTCGCGGAGAGGAGAAATAGAACCCTATTGGAAATGGTGAGATCTATGACTAGTTTCTCATCATTACCAAATTCCTTTTGGGGATATGCGTTACAAACAGCGGCATACATTTTGAATGTAGTGCCATCCAAATCTGTTCCTGAAACTCCCATAGAGTTGTGGAATGGTCGTAAAGCTAGTTTACGACATTTTAACGTATGGGGGTGTCCAGCACACATGCTGAAGAACAGAACTGGAAAGCTAGATCCCAAGTCTGTGGTCTGCTTGTTTGTAGGATACTCCAAGGAGACCAGATGTGGATACTTCTATAGTCCTGAAGATAACAAAGTATTTGTATCGACAAATGCAACGTTTCTTGAGGATAACTATATAAGTGATCATAAACCTCGTTCTAAAATTGTATTAAATGAGTTGGAGCCTTGTGAGACCAGTACTTAGTCAACTAGAGTTGTTAATCCATTAACATCTGAAAGTCAGATAATTCCTAGTCAGGATACACTACCACCTAGACGTAGTGAGAGGGTTGTAAGACAGCCTGAACGCTATTTGGGTGTAAATGAGGGACAATATATTGTCTCTGCTGATAGTGTGGATGATCCATTGACATTTAAGAATGCAATGGAAGATCCTGATAAAGAGGAATGGCTTAAAGCCATGAATCTCGAGATAGAGTCTATGTACTCTAACTTAGTCTGGGGTAAAACCCATAGGATGTAAGTGGATCTACAAGAGGAAGAGAGGAGTAGACGGGAAGGTAGAGACCTTCAAGGCAAGGCTAGTGGCCAAGGGTTATACCCAGAAAGAGAGGGTCGATTATGAAGAGACCTTCTCGCCACAAGCCATGTTTAAGTCTATTCGGATTCTCTTATCCATTGCTGCCTATTTAGATTATGAAATTTGGCAAATGGACATCAAGACTGCATTCTTGAATGGCAATCTTGATGAAAGCATATACATGATGCAACCAGAGGGATTTGTGTCTCCAGATCAAGAGCAAAAGGTTTGCAAGTTGCAAAGGTCCATTTATGGACTTAAGCAAGCATCTAGATCTTGGAACATAAGGTTTGATGATGTAATCAAAACCTATGGCTTAGAGCAAAACGTTGATGAGCCTTGTGTCTACAAGCGCATCATTGACAAGAAAGTAGTTTTCTTGGTCCTATACGTAGATGACATCCTACTTATTGGGAATGATATAGAAGTGTTGTCTGATGTAAATGGCTGGCTGTCTAGCCAATTCCAAATGAAAGATTTGGGAGAGGCGAGTTATGTTCTAGGGATCCAACTTATAAGGGATCGTAAGAACAAACTCATAGCATTGTCTCAGGCATCATATATCGACAAGATTCTTATGCGATTTTTGATGCAGAACTCCAAGAAAGGTAATTTACCTTCTAGACATGGGGTTTACTTGTCTAAGGAACAGTGTCCTAAGACACCTCAAGAAGTTGAGGATATGAGACGTGTGCCATATGCATCAGCAGTAGGTAGTCTCATGTATGCTATGTTATGCACAAGACCGGACATTTGCTATGCAGTGGGAGTAGTCAGCAGGTACCAGTCCAACCCAGGATTAGATCATTGGGTTGCTGTCAAGACTATTCTCAAGTATCTTCGGAGAACGAGAAACTATATGCTAGTGTATTCCGGACAGGATTTGATCCCGTTAGGATACACAGATTCTGATTTTCAGTCAGACAGGGATTCTAGAAAATTCACGTCTGGATCAGTATTCACCCTAGATGGTGGAGCCATTGTGTGGAGAAGTATAAATCAATCTTGCATTGCTGACTCCACCATGGAAGCCGAATATGTAGCCGCTTGTGAAGCTGCTAAAGAGGCTGTTTGGCTCCGTAAGTTTTTGAGAGATCTGGAAGTTGTTCCAGATCTGGATAAGCCCATCACACTTTATTGTGATAACAGTGGTGCTGTGGCTAATTCTAAAGAACCAAGAAGCCAGAAGAGAGGGAAGCATATAGAGAGAATGTATCATCTCATTAGAGAGATAGTGCAGAGAGGAGATGTGATCGTCACCAAGATATCCTCACAAGACAATCATGCTGATCCATTTACGAAGACCTTATCGGCTAAAGTGTTTGAAGGTCACCTAGAAGGTCTAGGGTTACGAGACATGACTCACATGCTTTAGTGCAAGTGGGAGATTGTTAGGGTTTTTGCCCTAAAGCTTGTAATATAATTTGAACATAAATAAAAGAAGTAGTATATTCATTCATTTTGTGTCATACTTTATATAACATGTGCACTTAACATCCAAAATTGCCGGATGTAATTTCGAACTGAGTATATGAATGTCATATATAGATGGATTCAGTTTGAAACGAGCAATTTAAAGAGTCCGTAGATAGCAAATAAAGCTGGGTACTTTATTTGTGGTTAATCTATAGCTGCCGTCAATTTCGTAGTGTACGGTGATCCTATCCTGGATCATTCATATGTAGATATGAGAATGGAGGCACCTTGTATGATGTAATCATATAGGACTGGGACATGATCTATATGAATCTCTCACTAAGATCCGTTTAACGATGAGATTCATATATATCAACTAATGATGGCTATATGTGGGTGATCTTAATCCTGAGTGTCTTATCGACTCCTTCAGGTTAGATCGTGGTCTTTGATATACCATGGGTGAGGTCGGAGTTGCATTCCCGATCAATATACTCCGTATGTTGGGATCACGGTTTGGCTTGTGGCTGGGAAGGTTTGTACACAATAGTGAATTCCACTCCTTCTTGTGAGAAGTAGATGGTAGTTCCCTTAAGGGTGGATTCAGGGATTGAACAATATGAGCGCTCTCCTATTTTCGTAAGGACTGTAGGATTTATTGTTCATTAGAGAATCAATGGTACTTAATGGAAAGATATGATTAGAGGGGTATAACGGACATTATGACCCAGCTCTAATTATGAGCTACTTGTGGAGGATTATACCATATGTAATAGCTATATCGATGGACACCGAGAGTTATTGGTTTGTATAAAAACGTCTACAGTTGAGAGAGTGCAGCTTCGGGTTTTTAGTGGAATAACACCGAAGTTAATAATCATGAAATATTAATTAAAGAGTTTAATTAATAACTTCTAAGGATTATTGGAGCTCAAAATACTGTGGGTCCATTAGGTCCCCTTGCTAGCCCGATCGATTTAGGTAACAAGGGTCACGGTTAATTAATTGGATTGTCCAATTAATTGTGTTACGAAAGTGACACGTATTTATTCGAGAATTAATTGAATAATGAGATTATTTAATTAATGAATAATGGTGATTAAATAAATTAAATAATAAGATTATTTAATTATGTTGTTAATCACTAAATGGAGGGTGTTAGTTGATATTTGATTTTGAATAAAATAAGATAATATGATTATTTTATTTTATTAAATTAAATATTTGAAATTGAATTTGAAATGTTTGAATTCAAAAATAAATATTTAATTTAAAAAGATATGAGATATTTTTTAAAGTTTTTAAAAATCAAATTTTTGGTTTGTTTTTAATAGATATATATGAGATATATATTTTGCAATCTAAACAACATAACCGAACAACATAAAAATAAAAAGTAATCAGATTACTTTTAAAAAGTATTGAATGAGAGAACATACAAAAGAAAAAAACATAAAGTGTGATCGTCACACAACAAAAAGCACACAGCAAACATAAAGAAAAAAAAAATTGGGTGTGGTGAGAACAACAAGTTCTGCACTTCTATTTGTGTGTGTGTTCTTCTCTTCTTCCTCCATACAGGTCCTGAATATCGTGACGCGCTCACATGCTGTTACCAGTTCCGGGAGATAGCGAGGAAGATCACGTGGTTCAAATCAGGAGCAGTTCGTATCAAAGTGAAGGAGCCTCCTACGTAGGTATGAATAAATTCCGTCACTTTATTATTGCATTTGATTATTACTGAACAAATGGGTTAGTTTAATGATTGCATAAAAAATTTTAAAACCTTCCGCTGCGCAATCTGTAACCCTAGGTTCCAACAGTCAGAGTCCTAGGTTCACTGACGCAGAACGAAAGCTCTAGGATCACCAGCATAATCCCGATAGTAAATGTGTAAACATGATTGGTGATTTTTGAACTCAAAATTTTCCTATTTCTTTGTTCACCTCATTAAACCCCATGAACCCATTACTACCAAAGGGCTAGCCCGGTTGACGTCATTTACTCCCTCAAAGGAGCTGTTTAAGTTAGGTTGTCGGGCAACTGAAGATTTTCGTGTTTTTTTTATTTGTTTTCCGTTTTTATTTAGATGAGGATATTTTAGTCTTTTACTATTTTATGGTTTTCTGAGCCTATTTAAGGCTTTTTGTTATCAGTTTCAAGGCATTCAATAATATTTGTAATTTGGTTTCAATTCTTTCTGGTGGATTCCAGTTTATGTTACTCACACACACCCCATACCAAGCTCTTCTTAACATTCACACACTAGCGTCTAGGCATTCCATTAAGCATACACTTGTGCTACCACAAATTTACTCAATTTTGAGTACTTTACATTTCATCACAAGGTTCTTGCGTTTCTCTTTTGCATTGCTATTTTTTATTTTCTTTTTTTCTTCTTCTTTTCTTTTTACTTTTGCCTTTGCACATATACATTTGACAAATTAACTCTAGGTGCACTTTTTACCCTTTTACATTTTTGATCCATTTCTTGCACAACTTACATAATTGCCTAAGTATATGTTATTCCCACATTAGAGCTTACACCTTTCCCACCACTTACACACACACACACACACACACACACACACACACACACACACACACACACACACACACACACACAACCCACATGATTGGCAACTAAAGGGTTGGTTTGTGTTTGGCTTATGGTTATATGGTTAATTGTGGTTCCAAAAGAAAGGATAAGTGTTTGGCCTTAAAATTAGCTATGGGGCACACATAAGGGACATAGGAATGTATTTAGGCTTTTTAAGTAGTTAAATGCATACACATCGCCCAAGAGCATTTCCAAAACAAGTCTATCAAGGGAATGAAAGCATCCATCATGCAGTCCACTATGTGTATGTGTGATAAATGTTTAGGGAAAAACATGCGGCGGAAGCGAAAAATTGTGTTTTTATATTTTAAAATTTTTCCTTTTAAAAGAAAGAACCTTAACCTTTAATTAATTAACGTATAGTAAAAGTATCGTACCTTTTTCACATGATGATTGATTTTACGTCGATTTGAATCCGCTTGCTTCGAATTGAATCCGTAAGATCTTCTAATACAACCAGGAACGTGAATCACCTAGGAGTGTGGGCTCCCTTTTCTTTGAATTGTAAACCTGAGGATGGAAAAACAAACCTTTTTCTTTTGTTAGTCACAATAATCCTCTTAGAGAAAATAAAGAACGTTTGATCACTTGTGAATTCTTAATCTTTATAATCAAGAACTCGCGTGAACCCTAATTCGATCTTGTGCATAAAGCTTTTTGATGTAAAAGCTTCTAGTGCACTATCGAAAATAAAACGCTCCATATTCGTCTACTCTTTGGTCGAATTCTACCTCTTTCTTGAGTTGGAAGGTTTTTTTATTCAAAAGCAAGAGAATAAAAATTTTCTAAAAAAAAAAACTTCTTTTTTGAACTACCATTATTAATTCCGAATTTAATAATACATATATATATATATATATATATATATATAGGTGATGGCCTAATCCTCACTCAAGTAGGATTTCTACCTTGTAGTCAAATCCTCACTCAAGTAGGATTACTTTTTCACCAAGTCTTCTATTAACTTTGAGTTTTAACCATATTTCAACTCATGAGTGTATTATCCAATAATAAATTATTGAATATAATATTGTGACTATATCAAAAACTTCCTAATTTGACTAGATAAATAAAATACTTTTATTTATCCACTTATCAAATATAGTCTTTGATACTTATCATACTACCAACAATAGTATGACACTAGGAATCCTTCTCCTAGTTTGAAATTTTTTTTTACTTTTAATCAAACAATTAATTAATTTCCATTTGATTAATAAAATAAAATAAAACAATATATTAGACTAATTAATTTAGCATTGCCGCCCAAGTAAATACTTGTGCAATATATTATTTTTTTTATTTTATTAAATCCACTAGACTTTAATTGGATTTAATAAAAAGTCCACATATGAACTAGATCTATTCTTACTATAAAAGAAACAAGTCCACATACATTAAATTTAATACATTAATATAATCTAGCAGCCCATTTAATTAAAATATTCAAATTATATTCTTAATGTGTTAATGGAATGCTAAACGCACCCCATTAGGGCCACCCTAGGATTCCTACATCCTTGGCCGCCCATTCCAGGCCTTTTTTGAAGAGTTACTGCGTGTCTTGATCTCACATGACCACACCTCTCCAAAACTTTTGGATTTCGAAAGCCAAAAACAATTCTAGATGGACCCAGAAATTGGTCCGGTAGAATATATCAAGTGATCCATGCAAGTTCGTACGGATTGGGGATCTTAGCGGGCTATCTAATTTAAGCTTCAATAGACATAACCTAATCACATCAACAAATGATTCACTTAGGTCCAATCTATTAATTTTACCTCATTCCACTTGTTAACGGAAATTTTGCTCGAGACGAGAAATCTCAGTTAACACCCTCGAGACCACTACCACGTAGGTGGTGTTCAAGATTGATCGTATGTGTAACAATGTTTTATAAAATGACAAGGAATAATGATACAATTCACCACCCAAAAGAAAGCAAAAATATTTTCTTATTGAACGTGTATGGTATATAAATTTCTCTCAAATTGCTCTGAATTCTCTCTAGGGTATGGTCAAGTACTTGTCGTATGCCTGTCGAATAGTAGTCTCCCTTTCTGAAGGAGGAAGTCCCTTCTTTATACAATGTCTTCATAGGTTTCAACTCATTGATTTCCCCTTGATTTTCTCATCCCCCTCTTATAGGACGGAATTTTTCCCTTTAAATGTAGTTGACTTTGAGTTAATTGCTCCGTTGAGGGTATCTTGGAAATCAATTTGTTTCCCATTCAAACTCTATTAATTGTTCTGCACGTGTATAATATATGTGGGTGTGATGCTGTGTATCTCTGGGTCTGGCATGATTCCCATGGGGATCGTTGAATGTATCATGGTGTGGTGCATCAACTAGTGAGGTCGATCAGTGTTCCGACCTCGATATCTGAGAAGTTTCATCCAGCTAGGAGCCAGATCTGGCTTCCCTTGACCTTTTTGAAGCTAGGTGCGGCTTCCCCTGACCTTTCGAAGCTAGGTGCGGCTTCCTAGGGACATTCTCCTGTGTCAGCGAGGTATAGGTGAGTCTCTAGAGCAATTGCGATGTGACCTTGACTTCGGGGAATTTCTAGTTTTGGTGATGCAGGCTAGATCTGATCGTTCCGGGCTCTATCCCTGATGTTTCCGGAGCCCGTCCTTGTTCCCGCGGGGTGATATCATAGCTCGGCTCTGGATAGAATGGTCTCCTAGTGGAAACTCTCGGGTATGGAGCCAGGTCTGGGAGGTGGAAAATTTTCCCTTGGTCCTTAGTCAATTTTGGCTATTAACACCACTAAATAGCTAAAATTGAACTCTTAAATAAAGATAGAATAAGATAATATTTCTCATTCGTACCCTAGACAATCTTATTGGATATAGTGTATCCTCGTGAAGAATATCAATAATCGCCAAGAGCTCATAGACCACCTATAGCTCTCCTAGTTACCATATTTACTCATATGACCACATTTTGAACTTGGATATTTTGACTTGTCCAGAAGCCATGTTTCAATAGACACTATTGAAAACTTAAGGTTAAGATTTAATATCCAATACCTCAAAATATCCATATGATTATATTCTGTTCACATTTAATTAATAGAGCCACGAAGTCCATATCTATAAATGAAGTCCTCTATCGATTAACAAATGAATACCACCAAACTACAGAGGATAGACGATGCTATATAATTGTACTCATTGATAGCTCAAATGATAACACTTGTAACCATAAGTCTATCATTTATCTTAGGATTGAGATAGACTCTCCGATTGTCCTCAAGTGAAAACTTTTATCCATTGACGGTTCTGGATAAAGTATTTCACTGTGATCCTATTCAATGCACCTAGTGCACTAGATTCTTTTGCCCAAAGACACTACACTTTGATGATTTTAGACTCATCATAACACATTTGATCTCACTCAAATGCTAGCAAAAGAATCAACAACTTTAACAAGGTAAATGCGCCCAACCTTTATCTTAAGTTGTGAACATTATTCAAGACTAACTAAAAAAGTGTGTCTACCTCATACATATCCAGATGTACGAACAATTCTTCATCTCTCATAGTCTTTTGACCTTATGATTATTTACTTTTGACAATTATAATAATTAAACTATAAATGCTATAAGATTTGTTAAACTACAAATCACTTTATTAATATGAAAAAGATTGTCAAATACATCATTACACTCTTGCTATTGAGCATAATCCTAACAAAATGTCCTATGGCATGTGACACGTATAATGAGAAAAGTGTTTAAAGAATAGAACAATTTAACACTCAATGCGTTATCTAAAAGGCTTGTTGATCGCGCTTTAAATGTTCACATTTTGCGCACCCTTTACTTAACTTTTGTTTACGTTTTCTGAGCATTTTCAGTTATTTAACCATGTGTTTAAGTGTTCTCAGGCATTATTGAAGAATTAGAAGTGTTTGTGCTTAAAGGGGAGATTTGGAAACAAAATGGAGCAAAAAGAGTAAAACTGTAATGGCCTGTGCAGAACGATTAACTTGTGGGTGTCATAACCCCCTCCTCCGATCTAACCATGATGAGAACTTTATATATTTGGAAAGGTACGGAAGTCTTGTTTTCATAAATTTTTACGGATTGTGATTCCGACCTTTTTGGAGGAAGTTATCCTCATTTGAGTAACTGGTGCGCAG
The DNA here is from genome assembly GCA_033220585.1 of Dipteronia sinensis. Lineage (NCBI taxonomy): Eukaryota > Viridiplantae > Streptophyta > Magnoliopsida > Sapindales > Sapindaceae > Dipteronia > Dipteronia sinensis. The sequence continues at coordinate 31,604,701 of CM065641.1, read as the reverse complement.
AGCAGAAATCCAATTCGGCAGTCAATTCGGCTGGCACCATGGCTGCCGTTTTTACCGCTGAACAGCACCTGGAGGTCAGATTTTTGCCCGAAATTGAGGGGCAATTTCTTCCCTTCACTTCCAAATCATCCCCAAACTTGCCCTAACTATAAATTTTCCTCCTTCATCTTCTCTAACCATAATTGTCAGACCTCCCAACACTTCTCACTACCATACACACCTCTCTCTATATCCAAATCACCTTCACACCTTCAACCAAATCATTCCCATTTCACACTTTCAACTCCAAAGCAACAACCTTCCCCATCTCACTAACTCAAACCCAGCACATTTTGGAGACATATTGAAGAGAAGAGAGGAGATTCACCAAGGCCAAGGGAATCTCAAGCACATCAAGGAACAAGAAGACTTTGTGAAGGCTTTCATAGGTTTTCTCTACAGCTTTACTTCTCTTTAATTTCATTTCCATTATGTGTAACTAAACCCTATGTTGGGGGATTGATGTGACTCTACTTAAAAACCCTATGTAACTAATTAGTATATTTTGTGATTAATCCACTCTTGGTTTTCTTTATTCATGAGATTTGAAGTTGCCATTTTACATGACTAAGCTAATATTGGGGCTCAATTTAGTTTTGCTTGTAATTTTGGTTCACATATGTTGATTGTGGTTTAAAGTTTGAATGGTTTTTAACTCATTCTCCAATCCCTAGCTCAAATGAATGGAAAATATGCTTGTAAATGTTTTATCAAATTAAAGATTAACTAATTGTTCTTAAGAAGAAAAGTTAGATTAAAACTTATAGTGGGGCTCACTTGAGTAGAGATTTAACCTATGTTCTCATTAAAAATCATAGTAGGGTTTACTTGGGTTGAGATTTAAATATTAGCTCTTAATGAATTTAATCAACTTTAGAACAAACCTTGAGTCGGATTGTTGTGCTTAATTGAACTAAATTGCATTGGGTCCCTTCATTTAGTTGTTTGTCAATCCCCCAATATCCATTCCCATACATTTCCACTTACTCAACCTTAGCCACTTGCTTTTGTATTTTCTTAGTTTAATTTAATATAGCATCCAAAACATCTTCCAAAACCAACAATGAATAACTTTCTCGCGGATAGTTTAGTTTAGTGTACATATCCTAAATATAGCCAAATATCCTCCCTTTCCCTGAGGAACGATCCCGCTTGCCATTATACAATTCAGTACGATTTATGTATACCAAGTGTGGTATTTTTGGTACTTGCAAAATCACGATCAAAATTTGGCGCCGCTGCCGGGGATCGGTAGCGTTATATTTGGCTATTTTTAGCTTTGTATATAGTTTAGTAGTTTATTGTATTATTTTTATCTTTTTACTCTGTTGGGTAGTTTTGTTCTCTCTTGTTTCAGATCGATGGATTTCTTCAGGCAACACACGGGACCTATGAATGGACAATATGGAGATTTCTACAATCCGGAGCAAAGCTACGTTCCTTATGACAATTCATTTGACCCAGATTGGAGGACTCACCATGAATCCTCAATGAGCCACAACTCAACCAACATGCATTGCCTCAGTATTGAACAGATCAAACCGGTGAAATCCTCAAAGAGCTCGGAAGATGACATGTACGAAATTCTAAGGAATTTGGAAGATGAGCTAAGGCAAGAAAGGGAAGGAAAAGAAGAACATGTATATGAGTTGATGACAGAGAATGAGGAGTTGACAAGTCAAAAAAGGGACATAATTTTGAAGGTAGATTCATTAGAAAAGGAGAAAGACTTGACAACACAGAAAATGCTAGAACTCACAATCAAACTAGAAAAGAGGGACAAGACATTGGTAGATATGCAAGAAGAGCTCAATAAGAAGGAAAATGTTTTGAAGATCTCACAAGTCAAGGAGTGTGATATTATTGTGCAATTGGACAAAGCAGAGCATCATCTCAAGGCCTTGGAGGATTCATCCTTGAAAGAGATTGAAATGATTAAGGAGGAATTTGCTCAAAGAATGAGGCTAATGCAAGCCGAAATTGAAGCGCAAGATAAGGCGTTGGAGGAAATCAAGTCAATGGACAAGGCACTTGAGATTGTGAGAGCCAAAGAAATTGGGCACCTAGCCAAGCTTGGCATGCTAAAAGTTGATACCAAAGGCAAATCCAAGGAAGTAAGTAGACAACCTCAAGTGTTGGATTTGCATGCTAAGCATGAAGAGCTCAAACCAATTACCTTAATGCCTAGTTCAAGCCAAGCCAGAAGAAAAAGAACAAGAAGGAAGAACATAAAGGATCTCAAGCCTTCAACAACAACAAAAGGTACAATTCACATTTATACACCTACTTGTTACCAATGCCATACTATAGGCCAAAATCGACCTCAATACCCCAAGCTTAAATGGCAACGTGTGCATAATGTGAACCACACTACTTCCAAGTTGGTTGTTAAATCCATATGGATTGACAAGACCAAGTTGGAAGGACTTGGTGGGAAAGGACCACTTTGGGTCAAAAAGAGGGACAAGGGGTATGTTGTTATTGAACCACCTATCTTAGGTAGGGCTTGGTCTTGGTGAAATTTTTGATGCGTTTGTTAAGTGTGCAAGAAATTGAAGATTCAAGGCACTTAACGGACATTTGCTATGCACTCAATTGTTTGTATCCCAAACCCGCACCTTTTAAATTTTGCTAGTTTAAATTTATTTATTTTATTTCTGTTGCTTAGCCTAAGAGTGGATATTTTGGTTGTGATTGATTAGTGCCTAGGACGATGTTAATTGCATTGACAAGTTCCTCATTTGAGGAAAACTTTTATGTTAGTGGACTAGGCCATTTTTGATTTGGTAGAGAATTTCGTATGAATAAAATACCATGTGATTGTATATATGTGTTTATGTTTAGTGGTGGATGATTAGGATTGTATATATGTGTCATTCAATCCTTGCGAAAGTACTGCCCTGTTTTGAAATTTTTGAGGTAAATGTTTCTCAAAAACTGTACTAATCAGTGAGGAAATAAATTTTTCTGTCCACGTTATGTTCATTGTTTTTCATTAAGATTCCAACGGTGTAAGGAACGCAAAATTCTGGGCAGCGGTTTAGATGTTATGAATGTTTCTTCGACCGAAGGTCATGAGCGTGCCCTGTTTTGAAAATTCTGCGTGTGACCTGTTTTCGACGTCTCTTTTCACACTTTTTCAACTCGAAATTTGAGATGTTTTCTAAATAAAAAGTGTGAGTTGGCATGTTCATTTCTACTGTCAAATTTTGAGAAAGTTTTATAGAGCAGTTTTGAAAATATGCATTAAAGAGCGGACATAGGTCGAATTCAAAAGTTGACAGTTTTTGTTGGAATGTTGTCCTCCATATTTAGATGCTTCTTTCGCATGTGATTTTTGTTATTTTGTTTTTAAAGTTTGTATTTTGTTATACATTTTGTATGTGTGTGATTTATTGTATATAAGTGTCAGTATGTTCTGTGCCCAGATTTTCAAATCATGAACTCATTGTCCAAATTCTTAAATTTTTCAACATTGAGGACAATGTTGATTCTAGGTTTGGGGGTATGGCACCTCTGATGTGTATAATGTTAATTTTTGGATTTCAATTCTGCATGTTTGGTTTTTCGAGTCTTGTAAAAATTGAAATTTTTTTGCGATTAAGGCGATATTTGAGCATATTTTTCTTGATTTGATACCTTTGTCATGTACTCATTGGCAATCTATGAATGCATGCATGGCATGAGTCAGTCCCATACTCTTATTTCTAAGTAGAGATGGCTATTTATTTGAGTGTGGAAGTCTATTAGTGGAGACCACCGTGAGTCCACGTGCCTTAAAAAGCGATTTCATGAGGGCTATATTTTTGTACTCCTAAACACGCTTTACTCTTTTGTGCATCCTTTACACCATTAATCATAGAGCATTCATCAATTATGGATATCATGTCATTTGCTTGCATTTTTCAGTGGTTGGCCTACTTGAAGGGATGATAGGACTTTTATAGAATATGCCTAAACACATTCACCCAATTCTTACCCAATTTGTACTTCAAAGGTCTAATAATGGTGGCCAAGCACTTAAGCCAAACACTTTCCCACACACTAATGAACCTAAACACAAGACCTACCCAAAGTTGTTGACCATGATCAAGTCATGTATGCCTAAAAGATGTCAAATGTAAACTCTTGTTGAGTTAATAGTATGTATTTAGGCAAGTTGTAATTATGCAAATTTTGGGGCTGTGGAAAAAAAAATAAAAAAAGAAAAGAAAATAATGTTGTCAATTTAGTCCAAATTCTTCAATGTGAGCTGCACCATATATGAGCAACCATGTAACATGAGGTTGGTGCAATTGTATAATTTAGATACTTGATTTTGTAAGTGTGCTAAATGTAAATCTTCTTGGCATGGTCAACACCTTCAAACCTCACTGCCCATATACACCATTCACCACACAACACCCGCAGCCCCAACAACTGGTAGGAAAAGTAAATTTGATCTTGTAGGAGTCCCATTTGAGAATGCAAACTCTTGTCATGCTCTACCATGTTCTTGATTCTTGGTTCCTTTCCTGAGACACATTCACTCAAAAAGAGTGTCAATTCTTGAATGCATGTATGCGTCTTAACTTGTTTCCATTTCATAAACTCATTCGCATACACATTTATGAGCGTTAACCTAGGTTCTGAGAGGAAAAATAAGAGAGGCACCTAGTGAGAACCTAGTGTCGAAGCGAAATATGGCTGAAGCGCTTATGTGAGTGGTCACCAAAGTGAGGGCATTTGAATGTGGGATTCGTGACTAGCATTGCATTCATTGGATTGATTTTGGGACATTTTAATTATAGTACATCTCTCATGGTATCTTATCACGATTGATATTCGCATTTTTATTTTTTTGTTTGTTTGCTTTACATTTTTATTTTGCGTTTGCTTGAGGGCGAGCAAAAGTTAGTTTGGGGGTGTTGATCGCGCTTTAAATGTTCACATTTTGCGCACCATTTACTTAACTTTTGTTTATGTTTTCTGAGCATTTTCAGTTATTTAACCGTGTGTTTAAGTGTTCTCAGGCATTATTGAAGAATTAGAGGTGTTTGTGCTAAAATGGGAGATTTGGAAGCAAAATGGAGCAAAAAGAGTAAAACTGTAATGGCCTGTGCAGAACAATCGATTTGTGGATGTCATAACTCCCTCCTTCGATCGAACCATGATGAGAACTTTATATATTTGGAAAGGTACGGAAATCTATTTTTCATAACCTTTATGGATTGCGATTCCGACATTTCTGGAGGAAGTTATGCTTGTTTGAGTAACTGGTGCGCAGAGCAGAAATCCAATTCGGCTGTCAATTCGGCTGCACTATTGCCGCCGTTTTGACCGCCGAACAGCACCTGTAGGTCTGATTTTTGCCCGAAATTGAGGGGCAATTTCGTCCCTTCACTACCAAATCATCCCCAAACTTGCCCTAACTATAAATACACCTCCTTCATCTTCTCTAACCATAATTTTCAGACCTCCCAACACTTCTCACTACCATACACACCTCTCCCTATATCCAAATCACCTTCACACCTTCAACCAAATCCTTCCCATTTCACACTTTCAACACCAAAGCAACAACCTTCCCCATCTCACTAACTTAAACCCAGCAAATTTTGGAGACATATTGAAGAGAAGAGAGAAGATTCACCAAGGCCAAGGGAATCTCAAGCACATCAAGGAACAAGAAGACTTTGTGAAGGCTTTCATGGGTTTTCTCTACAACTTTACTCTCTTTAATTTCATTTCCATTATGTGTAACTAAACCCTATGTTGGGGGATTGATGTGACTCTACTTGAAAACCCTATGTAACTGATTAGTATATTTTGTGATTAATCCACTCTTGGTTTTCCTTATTCATGAGATTTGAAGTTGCCATTTTACATGACTAAGCTAATATTGGGGCTCAATTTAGTTTTGCTTGTAATTTTGGTTCACATATGTTGATTGTGGTTTAAAGTTTGAATGGTTTTCAACTCATTCTCCAATCCCTAGCTCAAATGAATGGAAAATATGCTTGTAAATGTTTTATCAAATTAAAGATTAACTAATTGTTCTTAAGAAGAAAGGTTATATTAAAACTTATAGTGGGGCTCACTTGAGTAGAGATTTAACCTATGTTCTCATTAAAACTCATAGTAGGGTTTACTTGGGTTGAGATTTGATCATGAGCTCTTAATGAATTAAATCAACTTTAGAACAAACCTTGAGTTGGATTGTTGTGCTTAATTGAACTAAATTGCATTGGGTCCCTTCATTTAGTTGTTTGTTAATCCCCCAATATCCATTCCCATACATTTCCACTTACTCAACCTTAGCCACTTGCTTTTGTATTTGCTTAGTATAATTTAATTTAGCTTCCAAAATATCTTCCGAAACCAACAATGAATAACTTTCTCGCGCATAGTTTAGTTTAGTGTACATATCCTAAATATAGCCAAATATCCTCCCTTTCCCCGAGGAACGATCTCGCCTGCCGTTATACAATTCAATACGATTTGTGTATACCAAATGTGGTATTTTTGGTACTTGCAAAATCACGATCACTTGTGTTTGTGACCTCTCGGGGTAGTCTCCACTGTTAGAACAAGGCGCAAGAGAACCGAGTCCCCTTAACTTAAGCACAAAAAAGGATAGGACTAGCTCATGACGTGCAAGTGAGACCATATAGTGATAACTAGCTACTACACAAGCTCAACATGCATACATAAACTCGCCAAGAGCATACGCTCAAAGCATCACATCCAAGCTATTTTAAGCTCGAAATTTTGGAAAAATTAGGACCAAAAATGAAAAAATAAATGACTCAAAAACAAAAAGACTACTCAATAAGGCGTCTACACCCCCAAACCCAAACCCAACATTGTCCTCAATGTTGAAGACAAAAGAGCCCGCCCTAGCGGTGCGCACCTAACTCGACTCAAACACACAAACCTAGGCATTAATCATGCACAATCAATGCCCAACAAATAAAAAGACTAAAAATAGGCTCATAATTAAAATAAGGCATTTAAGTAACATGGCAATTAATCTCATAATTTAACCACATCAAGCATCCACAAAATTATCTGGATGAGTTTAGTGACCCCCAAACCGATTCCTACTATATGCTCATTCCTTTACAAGTATATGCATGAATTCAAAACCCCCAAACCGAGTTGGGCTATAGAAAATGAAAACATGTAATACATGTGCAATATCCACAAGGGCCTTCTGCCCATCCACTCAAGAATGAATAAATCAATAAATTCACCATTTGGAATCCAAAATTTTATCAACAGTTAAAAACATTGATAATAGCCAAAATTGGCTAGGGACCAAACGGAAATTTTCCACCATCCAGGCCTGGCTCCATGCCCGAGATCATCAACCAGGAGATCATGTTACCCGAAGCCGAGCTAAGGCGCCATCCCGCAGAAACAAGGACGGGCTCCAGAAACATCCGGAATAGAGTCAGGAATGATCAGATCAAGCCCGCATCACCGAACCTAAAAACAGGAAATCCCCCCCGAAGTCAGGATTACCTCGTAATCTCTCCAGAAGCTCGCCAGTACCTCGCTGACATAGTAAGGTGTCCGCAGGAAGCCGCACCTAGCTTCAAAAGGTCAAGGGAGGATAGACCTAGCTTCTAACTAGACGAAATTCCTTTATATCAGAACTAGAACACTGATCGACCTCACTACCTGATGTATCCCGCCACATTACATGCCATATTCGATGATCCCTACGGGAAAACAAGCTAGACCTGAAGATGCACAGGATCTCACCTAAAGACGTTACATACGTACATAACAAGTAATAGAGTCTGAGTAGGAACCAAATTGATTTCCACCAAGATATCCTCAACTGAGCAATTAACTGAAAGTTAATGACATTTAAAGATAAAAATCCCGTCCGATAAGGAGGGGAGGGAGGAGAAAATCAAGGGGGAATCAATGAGTTTAAACCTATGAAGAACATTGTATAAATGGAGGACTTCCTCCTTCTGAAAGAGGAGACTACTATTCGACAGGCACATAACAAGTACCCAACTACACCCTAGAGAAAAGTGAGATCAATTTGAGAGAGAGAGAGAGAGAGAGAGAGAGATGTATATCACATATTATCAATAGAGGAAGCCTTTTTTGATTCTTTTGAATAGCTAATAATATCGTTGTTTCCTTGTCATTTCATTAGGCATTAATATATATATATATATATATATACGTTCTACCTTGGTCATCACCTACGTGGTAATGATCTCGATGGTGCTAACTGAGATTTATTGCCCCGAGCTAAATTTCTGTTAACACTTTCTGGCGCCGTTTGTGGGAAATAAACCTACACCCAGTTAATCAGATCAACTATTTTCATTTACATTTTCGTTGTTTTACAGGAACTATGAGGTTCTGCTCTTCCCAAGGCCAACATGGAGTTTCAGAGCAACCCCCGGCAAGGCCTACGCGAAAAGCCCCAAGAAATGGGAGAAAGTCAGGATATGGCAGTCAAGCTCCGGTCCAAACAACTAATGATCGGGCTTCTGGCCACCCTATAGTGAGCCAGGCCGCGCTCGACCAATAAGCGACAGCCTTCGTGGAAACCGTCTGCATCCGCCTGCTCGCTGAAGGCATCACGATCCAGCCAACCAACTTGAATGATCAGGGAGAGCTGAGCAAGTTCGGAGCTAGGCAGCCTGCCTTCGATCGCCTGGGACCTCATATTCCAGAGCCAGCTCGAGACAGGCCTGGGCCCCAACTTTCGATCCGGGATAGGTTGGGACCCATGCCCCTTGTTCTGAAAAGACCTTCACAATATCAACCCAGGCGAGTTAAGTCCACCGCAGATGCTTTGACCCGGGAACAACGAGAGCTATCCCACCCAACTGCATCAAGAAGGAACGCCCGGGCCCTAAAGGAGGAGAGTAGACACACTTCCCAAATGGATCCTGTCCATGAAGGGGACCAGATAGAGGTTGTCAATTCATCAGAGAGACTCGATTGTGAAGAATCCGAGGTCAATTCAAAGAAACCTGGGAACAAGCGACTGAGGGATCAACTGGCAAAGCTACAGAAGGAGGTCCAGCAGATAAGAAAAGGAAAGAATAAGGAGGATGAAAAGGATCCATTGAGTGAGATGAACGCTCACTTCACTAGGAGGATCCGAGAAGCAGAGCTCCCACCAAAATTTAAAATGCCAGCAGATAAGTTCTCCGGAACGGAAGACCCTCTAAGCGACCTAGAGAGTTTCGTTCAGCAGATAGAGGTCCAGAACACTACCAGAGCAGCTATGTGTAGGATGTGTCCAACAACCCTAACCGACTATGCTAAAACTTGGTTCAGGAAGCTGCCCGCTGGTAGCGTGGACTCTTTCACGAAGTTATCAACAGATTTTTGCTCACAGTTCCAAGGGGTCAAACCTCGTCCGAAAGATCCCATACACCTCCAATATGTGATTCAGGAATGAAGTGAGACACTTCGATCGTACGTGGAACGTTTTCACAAAGAGGTCATACAAATGGGAGTTTTCACCGAGAAAGAAACTCTCGCCAACTTCAAGCAAACCTATGGGCGGGAAAGCTTTTCTGCTCCTTCGCCAAGAGACCTCCCGAGACTTACCAGGAGGCCTACGATCGGGCTCTTGAGCAGGTCGAGATCGACGAGCAACTCAAAGTCAAGATGGAACACGACGACATTAGAACGGCGAAGCGTTTGAAAAAAAAGCCCCCAAATTTGAGTCAGCTCAGAAAGCTCTGAATAAACCTCCCAATATGTCGACCTATCGCATTCCCGCTCCTCAGCACAGGCAGGAAAAATAACCAGCAAGACGAACCCCTCCTCGGGCTTCGCAACCTCCTAGGACCGTGGCCCCCATAATGCGAGGGGAGAAAGGGGTATGACTACTACACTCCTTTGAACGCTTCCAGGGAAACAGTCTACCTTGCTATATGAGACAATGGGCTACTTCAAAAGCCTGCTCCTATGAAAGCCCTAGTTGATAGGAGGAACAGGTACAAGTACTGCGACTTCCATGAAGACGTGGGCCATAACACTTCAGAATGTTATAATTTACGCAACCAGATTGAAGCCCTGATAAGGGGGGGATGCTTGATTGAGTTTCTACAGCAGATCAGAGATAATATTCAGACTGGAAGGGAGGTACAAACCGAGATCCGTGAGGATGCGAAGAGGAGAAAGGGGGAACAGACTGACTTAATGCAACAGATCCAAGTGATATATACCATCAGCGGAGGTCCCACACTGGCTGGCACTTCCAATAATTCCTGAAAAAATCACGCGAGGAAGATTCCCTGCATCGAAGAAAGCCGGGGAGTCTTTAAAGTCAGCCAGAGCCCGATGGAGCCCTCCTAGTCAGCACAGATCGTTTTTACTGAAGCAGATATCTTCAACACTGTGCAACCTCATGATGATCCCATGGTGATCACAATACAGATTGCCAACTGTCTGATCCATCGCGTGCTCGTAGATACGGGTAGCAGTGTAGATACCCTATTCAAGGATACTTTAGAAAAATTAAATCTGAAGCAACGGTGTTACAATAGCTGTATAACCCCACTTTATGGATTCACTGGAGATTTGATCATACCAGTGGGGTCGATGATCCTCCCAGTAATCATCGGAACCACCCCTCTCCAACATAATATTATGACCGACTTTGTTGTGGTTGACACCCCATTGGTCTACAACGTCATCCTAGGGAGACCATTCCTATCCTCCTCGAAAGGAGTCTTGTCCATATACCACAACGTTCTGAAATTCCCGGTTGGAACCAAGGTGGGAGAGGTACGCAGAGACCAGTAGGCAGCTAGGAAGTGCTACGCAATGTCTACCAATCCTACAGCTTTAGCAAAACAATGCGTACAGGTGGCATTAGTCCAGGAGGACATGGAAACATCCCGAATAATCCAGGAAGAGATGAAGCCCGCAGAGCATCCTGAGCATCCAGAAAGTGAACCTATTATGCCTTATGAGGAGGAACGGAGCAAGGAGTGGGCCAGCGGGCAGCCCGTAGATAGACTAGAAGAGATACCCATCAGAGATGACAATCCATCCTAGGTTGTCAAAGTCAGGGACACCCTTGAACCAAAAATGAAAGAAGGATAAACAAATCTTCTTAGAGAATTCAGCGACATCTTCGCTTGGAGCCATGATGAAATGCTTGGAATCCCGGCATCATTGGCCACCCATCGACTAGCGGTAGATCAAACAGTCAAACCCGTCAAACAAAAGAGGCGTCACTTCAACACTGAGAGGAACGCTGCGGTATAGAAAGAGGTAGATAAATTAATCAAGGCAGGGTTTATCAGAGAAGTACGCTATCCCGAATGGATCGCCAACGTGGTCATGGTTACGAAGGCAAATGGGAAGTGGCGTATGTGCGTCGATTACACCGACCTCAACCAGGCCTGTCCAAAAGACAATTTTCCTTTACCAAAGATCGACCAGCTAGTTGACTCCACGTCCGGAAATAAACTCTTGAGTTTTACGGACGCGTTCTCAGGATACAACCAAATTAAAATGCACCCGACTGACCAAGATAAAACCAGTTTCATTACTGGGCAGGGCTTGTATTGTTATAAGGTAATGCCGTTTGGTTTGAAGAACGCGGGGGCTACATACCAGCGGCTGGTTAACAAGCTGTTCAAGCCCGAGATAGGAAGGACGATTGAAGTATACATCGACGACATGATCACAAAGTCACCAACCGTAGAAGGACATCAGGAAGACCTCCGTAAGACCTTTCTCATACTGAGAGAAAACCAGATGCGGTTGAACCCCTCCAAGTGTGCCTTCGGGGTAACAGTAGGGAAGTTTCTAGGCTTTATGGTTCATGAGAGAGGCATAGAGGCCATCCCAGAAAAAATCAAAGCTATCTTGGACCTGGAATCCCCAACATCACTCAAACAGGTACAAATTCTGACTGGACGTGTAACGGTGCTCAACAGGTTTATTTCCCGCTCCACCGATAAATGTCTCCCTTTCTTCAAAGCCATCAAACAAGGGAAAAACATGAAATGGAGCCAGGAGAGCGAGCAAGCCTTCCAAGCCTTGAAAGAATACCTAACAAGCCCACCGTTATTAGTTAACCCAGTTCTCGGAGAAGAGCTGCAGATCTACCTGGCCGTCTCAGAAACTGCAATAAGCGGAGCTTTGGCCAAGGAGTGTGGCGACGGGTTTTAAAGACCCATATACTATATGAGTCATGCTTTAACCAAGTCAGAGAGGAATTACCTTCTCCCGAAAAAACTCGCTTATGCTCTAGTGATCTTAGCAAGGAAGCTCCGTCCCTATTTTCAAGCTCACACAATAGCAGTGGTGACGCACCAACCTCTCCACCAATTCTTACATAGACCGGACGTGTCCGGAAGGCTAGTCTTATGGGCCCTATAGCTCACTCAGTTCTATTTAAAGTATAAGCCCCGGACAACGATTAAGGCATAGGCCTTACCATACTTCGTGGCAGAATTTTCAGTGCTCCCAGATCAAGAGAATCCCTCAGCACCAAATGAGACTCCTGAAAAGACATCCGAGACCGACAATTGGCCAGAAGGCTGCAAGCCATGGACCCTCTTTACAAATGGAGCATTCGGGCAAGCTGGGGGAGGGGCTGGCATAGTTTTAATAGACCTAGAGGGGACTGAATTCTACCACTGTTTTAGATTCGAGTTTAAATCCACTAATAATGAAGCAGAGTACGAAGCCCTCCTAGCCGGGATGACGGTAGCCATCAAACTAGAGGCCGAGTACCTGTAAATTAAGAGCGACTCATTGCTTGTTGTCAATCAGGTGACTGGGGTGTACCAGGCAAAGGGGGATAATATGGCTGCCTACCTAAAGCTAGCTCAGTTGCTAAAAAATAAGTTTAAGGGGTTTAAGATCAATCAGGTGCCTCAACATCAAAACCACCGCGTAGATGTTCTGGCTAAGATAGCTGCAAATGGAGGCCAATCCTTACCACGGGGAATTCCCCTCCAACTGATCTCCCAACCAAGCATAGCCACAAATAAAGAAGTCTGCTCCCTAGATCGCCGGCCTTACTGGATGGACCCGATCGCTGCCTACCTCCTTAAGGGAGAGCTCCCCGAAGAGCCCGACCAAGCCAGAAGAATTAAATGACTCTCTGTCCGATATTGTTTGGTATACGGGTACCTCTACAGAAGGGGCAGATTTCTCCCCTTACTTAGATGCTTGCATTCTGACGATGCTAAATGGGCACTAAGAGAGGTCCACTTTGGGGACTGTGGGAACCACATAGGTGGGGAAGCTCTAGCATATCAGGTGCTTCGTATGGAGTACTATTGGCCAACCATCCACCAAGACGCAATGAGTTTTGTTCAATCTTGCGAGCCATGTCAAAGAACTTCAAACTTGAACCAGTAGCCACCTGAGCGACTGTCGTCCCTCAGCTCACCTTACCTCTTTGCAATGTAAGGAAGAGACCTAATTGGACCACTTCCTACTGCTCTCGGACAAATGAAACATGTTATCGTGGCAATCGACTACTTCACAAGATAGGTCGAAGCAGAACCTCTTTCTCGGATATCAGAAAAGAATAAGACCAAGTTCATCAAAACCAATGTGGTATGTAGATTTGGGACCTCTCTCATCATCATAGCTAACCTTGGGAAGCAGTTTGACAACGCCCGATTCAAAGATCTCTGCAAAGGATTGGGGATCGACCTCAGGCTCGCTTCAGTAGCCCACCCCCTGACTAACGGGCTGGTGGAATCCACCAACGAGACTATCAAGAAACTTCTAAAGAAGAAGCTACAATAGAAAAAAGGAAAATAGGCCGAAGAACTGCTAGAAGTCCTCTGGGCATACCAGACTACAAAGAGAATAGCTACCGGGGAGACACATTACTCCCTGGATTTCGGAGTTGAAGCGGTCCTCCCCACCGAACATAAATTAACCTCGTTCAGGGTATATCACTTTGAGTCCGAAAGTAACGAGGTCAAGCTCCGGGCTAATTTGGACCTCCTAGAAGAGAAACAAGACCGGGTTGCGGAGAAGGTGGCAATCTACCAAAGCAAGATCACTAGATATTTAAACCAAAAGGTTAGAGCCCGAAATTTCAAGGAAGGGGATCTGGTGCTTAGGAAAGTGACCCTGAATACTCGAAAAAGGTAGGATGGAGTCTTAAGCCCCAATTGAGAAGAGCCATATTTGATAAAGCTAGTTGCTCGCAATGGAGCCTACAAACTTGAAGATATGGACGGACGACCCATCGACCACACTTGGAATGCAGATCATTTGAGAAAATTCTACCCTTGAGTAGGGAGTTCTCAAGCAGAGTACCCCCATTTAGGTTTCATTAGAAACCCTAATAAAGATGTACTACATCTCAATCATCAATAAAGTCATTTTTCTCTTTCATCTTTATCTCCAACTATGTTCAACATTAGTGTCTACACCCTTGAGTGGGAAATTCAACATGAACACTTCGAGACCAGGAAATAGCTAAATAGCCCTCCTAATGCCTTGGTCGGGCTACTACCCCCAAGAAGGGTCTGAGTGTAAGAGCATAGTTGCCATCCAGATCTCGAGACCAGGAAATAGCTAAATAGCCCTTCTGATGCCTTGGTCGGCCTACCACCCCCAAGAAGGGTCTGAGTGTAAGAGCATAGTGTTGGGGTTTTTTGCCCTAAAGCTTGTAATATGTAAATGTAATTTGAACATAAATAAAAGAAGTAGTATATTCATTCATTTTGTGTCATACTTTATATAACATGTGCACTTAACATCCAAAATTGCCGGATGTAATTTCGAACTGAGTATATGAATGTCATATATAGATGGATTCAGTTTGAAACGAGCAATTTAAAGAGTCCATAGATAGCAAATAAAGCTTGGTACTTTATTTGTGGTTAATCTACAGCTGCGGTCCATTTCGTAGTGTACGGTGATCCTATCCTGGATCATTCATATGTAGATATGAGAATAGAGGCACCTTGTATGATCTGATCATATAGGACTGGGCCATGATCTATATGAATCTCTCACTAAGATCCGTTTAACGATGAGATTCATATATATCAACTTATGATGGCTATATGTGGGTGATCTTAATCCTGAGTGTCTTATCGACTCCTTCAGGTTAGATCGTGGTCTTTGATATACCATGGGTGAGGTCGGAGTTGCATTCCCGATCAATATACTCCGTATGTTGGGATCACGGTTTGGCTTGTGGCTGGGAAGGTTTGTACACAATAGTGGAATCCACTCCTTCTTGTAAGAAGTAGATGGTAGTTCCCTTAAGGGTTGATTCGGGGATTGAACAATATGAGCGCTCTCCTAATTCCGTAAGGAATGTAGGATTTATTGTTCATTAGAGAATCAATGGTACTTAATGGAAAGATATGATTAGAGGGGTATAACGGACATTATGACCCAGCTCTAATTATGAACTACTTGTGGAGGATTATACCATATGTAATAGCTATATCGATGGACACCGAGAGTTATTGGTTTGTGTAAAAACGTCTACAGTTGAGAGAGTGCAGCTTCGGGTTTTTAGTGGAATAACACCGAAGTTAATAATCATGAAATATTAATTAAAGAGTTTAATTAATAATTTCTAAGGATTATTGGAGCTCAAAATACTGTGGGTCCATTAGGTCCCCTTGCTAGCCCGATCGATTTAGGTAACAAGGGTCACGG